>JAYXIM010021936.1:0-225558 GCA_037575425.1 Anastrepha fraterculus | reverse complement strand
AGTTTTAAGAGTTTACGGCGGCCGCCGTAGCCGAATGGGTTGGTGCGTGACTACCATTCGGAATTCACAGATAGAAAAACCAAAATTAAGAAAAACATTTTTCTAACAGCGGTCGCCCCTGGGCAGGCAATGGCACACATCCAAGTGTATTTTGGCCATGAAAAAGTTCCTCATAAAAATATCTGCCATTCGGAGTCGGCTTGAAACTGTAGGTTCCTCCATTTGTGGAACAACATCAAGACGCACACCACAAATAGGAGGAGGAGCTCGGCCAAACACCCTAAAAGGGTGTACGCGCCAATTATATGTATATATATAATTGACTTTCTTCTAAACTACTTTCTTTTTTTTTGGACCTCTGAGATATAAAATGTTTACGCCATTGGTGTTAAAAAAAATGAATATTTGCGTGTGCAATTAGAATTATGATATCATTTGCGTGTAAATGCAATCTTATTTATTACGTGCATAACTTACAACACTAAAAATAGGAAAAGTTTACGAAAGTACTGCACCGCGAAACACTGCTTTATTGCTTATACTGTATATGGTATGTAGGTATATTTGTACATACATACACTCCGCGACCTAAGAGACAGCTCCTCAACATTTTCACCTGTTCTGACTATTTTTCGTTTTTTGAATATTCATTATTTTTGTATCAAAGTATTGCTGATTTTCTAAAAAAAAGCATACAAATCTGATTAAAAAACTTCAACAAACTTTTCACTCCGATTCCATGGTTTCTAGAGTTTCTAGCAAAAATGTTTGTATGCAGCTCTTTAGCTTATTAAATTTTATTATAATAAAGTTCAATATTTGAATCTGCTGAAAAATCCCGTTGATTTTTTATGAGTTTTTTCCCTGACGGTGATGCGCCTTAACTGCAGATAACAAAAAAATTGCGATGAAATAATATAATAATAATTTACTAAACTGTGGCAAGGTTGGAGTAAAAATCTGTTATTTGGTTCAACTATTTTGTTGTAATACCTCTTCCTAATTTACATCGCCTTTACTAATTGCACTTTTTCTTACTTCACTCCCATGTAATTGTTTTTAACAAATGTTAAATGGCACATTAGCTAACCTCTAAATATATCCACTCCAGAGTTTATTAAACTTTTGATAGAACGAACATTTTTTTAATTACTGGGTTGATAAAATAAGCTTTCATGTAAGAGGTTAGTAGAGAAAATGGCTCTAAGAATAATAAGGGGTTCGAAACCTCCTCAATATTGTCTGCTTAAAAATAAAATAAGAGTGTCTTAGTCATAATCAAAAACAAAACAAAAAGAATAAAAGCCACCTTCGACATCGAGAAGTTATCAAGTGAGATGGACAATTTGTTATAGATTTTCAAAAAATCGTTCATTTGCCACAAGAGTGTCTTAGTCATAAACAAAAAAAAAAAATTTTTAATTGCTTAGATAAGTAAGTATGCAGAAATGACCAAATATACATATACTATGTATATATAATTGGCGGATATACTCTTTTTGGGTGTTTGGCCAAGCTCTTCCTCCTATTTGTGGTATGCGTATTGATGTGGATCCACAAATAGAGGGGCTAAACAAAGCAAAGCAGGCTAAGCAAAGCAAAGGCGCCTTTCGGGCGAATGCATACAGTAGGGGTCAGTTCGCGATTTTTCAGGCGTACTAAACTGCGAATATTGAGCTCATGTGTGAAGTCTGTATTGTTATACGGAGGTGAAACTGATTGGTCTCCAACACTACCACACAGAGGTTCAAATCTTTCGTCAACAAATGCCTCTACATCATCCGTTCATCTGTAGAATATTCTGACCGAACACCATCAACAATGACGCGCTGTGGAGATCAACGAATGAGGAGCCCATCCTATGGCAAATAAAACGCAGAAAGTGCCGATGCATAAGTTACACGCTAAGAAAACCACCAGATGGCATCACGAGGATGGTACTGGACTGGATCTCGTAAGCGAGCAGAGGTCGCGGTCGACCAAAAACAGATCACTTGGCGGAGATCGATATTGCGCGAACTAGCAGATGCCGACATCACATGGGACAGCCCAGAACCGTGTACGATGGAAGAGTCTTGTCGAGGCTCTATACTCCCGAGCGGAGTGGACGAGGATATAAAAGAAATATTTTAAAGGAATATAGTACCTTTGGAATACTATATGTTTGGGACCAATTGGAGAATCAAAGTCAATTCAAACTGCGACCTAACGATTTCTCAACTGGAGAATCAGACTAATGTAATGGCTTTAATAAGCCTTCTATTAAAGCCATTACATCGCCGTATTCAATTTAGTAGCATGATCTCTTTTCATTTGAACAACTATTTCAGAAAATTTCAACAAATCCATTTTCTGTAGTTTTGAACTAGACGAAACAGAACTAGTTAGTTTGGCCTGTAATAGTAGTGGATTGGAATTTCTTCGCTAGCTTCAATTTCTCTGCTTGTTAGATGTGCTCAGTGTATGTACATATGTGAGTAAAAGAAAATTCCAAAAATATTTTGTACTATGTACCCCTGCATTCACATTTAATAGAAAATTTACATATTTTTAGTAGCTGTGCGATTTAGAATAGAAAATCATTTAATAGCACTAAGGGCAAAGCCCCACAGAGCTTGGCGAAGTGTAATGTTTAGTAGGTGACTGAATAGTGGACTTGCCCTGCTTGACACTTGTGAGCAGATGGGTGTGTTGCAACTGAAAAACTTTGGGGAATTTGGCTTCTATTTCTGCTATTTTGTTCACAGTCATAATAAATTACACAGCAAACTATTTGGAATACTGCATGCTTTGTTTGTTTTTGTGTTTTTTGTAAGCACACAAATGTGCGCAATTCTTTAGTATGTTTACTTTGTATTTCCATAAAATAGAAAGAAGTCTGCCATGCGCTGCTTTATTGATTGACCCATTTACGGTTCCCACAACGTTTGCGTTTTCATGTTTTTCCTTTGAAATTTGAGTTTGTTGACACGCACAGCACGAATCACAAGTCCTTTCGCACTTCTAGTATTTAAGGACAGAATATGTGCATATACACACATACATGTATACTCCCTTACATACTTATATACCCACATACATACATGGGCGGGGTTATTGCTGCATGGGGAGTTTCGATAAATATGCGAACACACACATAGATATTTTATTATTGATTAACAATTAGCTGTGATTTGAAATAGCGCATAAAAAATTGTCTAGCAGAATAAACGTTATTTCATTAGCTTTATCTATATATGTATTGCGTGTCTTGGTTTTGTATATGCAAATTTATTGGCCAACGTAACGAAATAATAAAGTTAAAACTAGTATCAATGCGGCATATTCGCACGTGATTTGTTCAAATAATTTAGGGTGAAAAAACTTTAGAAAATAGAAAAAAACTGCACATTTTGTGATAAAGATTTTTCATTAATCCATATTCAGCATACGACAAGACGATTAATTAAATCCAACTTTCAAACTTGTCAGAATACTCCCATTAGGACAGCCACGGGATGCCTCAAAATGTCTTCCCTGCGACATTTCCACAGAGATTCTTGCATGCTCCCGGGTAAAGAGCACAGTAAGATGAACTGCAAGCAATTCCAGCCTCCGTAGGAACCATATCAGATAAGATATGTTTATTTGTTTATCTTTCTGCAATTGAAAATTGAGGTTTAATTACTCATTTCAATTTAGTAATGTGTAGAGTAGAATGGGGTAAGATAGGTCATTTTTTTTTGGAGAGCTCTTGCTACGGTGTTTTTGCATTGATTTTGAAAAATAAGCAAGATTTTGAAAGGTTATTTATCTGCTAACATTTTGGTTATACTAACTTATGTTTGGCTAAATATTTTGGAAGCTGCATTCAATAAGACAAAGGTACTTTTTTTCGATATTTTCAAAATCGGGGGGCATGATAGGTCACTATATGTGAGAGGAAAAGAACAATGTACATGGCTTGGAAATTAACATTTTAACTTTTATTTATAGAGTATGAACACTGCACATGTTATAAAAGTTAGGAATTTTTCTTTAATTCATCACGCGAGCATGTAATGTTTCGAACGGAATTTTAAATTGTTTAGAGGCTGATCGAACACTAGCGCCATCTCGGACTGCCGCGATTGCGTTTTTTACGTCCTCTTCACTTCGTTTCGGCGTTTTTCGCACCATTTTGCTGCAAAAACAATTAATATTTATTTTGTTCAATTAAAAGTAGTGACCTATAATGCCCCCAAACGGCTGACCTATAGTGCCCCCAAGCACATGTTTTATGTTGGTGTCGATATTTTTTTTAAAAACAAAAATATCAAAAAACTAACACATTATTCGTGTTCAGCATTATTTTCTACGTAAAATAAAACTCACCTGACAAATATTTACATACATTAAATGCACTGCACCGTAGAATAAAAAAAATGTTATGTCGGAGAAAAGCTCACAAAAAACTAAACGACGCCAGAACTAGGATAACTAATCAATGGTGACGGCCGAAATGACAGTCGCGAACGTTGTTCCCCACCACGTATTCAATTCACATAAGACGAGTGACCTCTGCAAAAACAGTGCGACGAAAACCCCACCTACCTATTGTGCCCCCATACCTATCTTACCCCATTCTACTCTACTTATTAAAAAAATAATGAAAGGCATCACAAAACAAAACTAAATTTGCATACTTGACAAAAAATTGTCCGCATTTTGAAGTATTTGGTGCACTTCGCTTACTGTCCGAGCACAGTGCAAAATATACTCAGCAAAATGACTAAAGACTAAACTTATTTACATCCAAATATCATATTTATTTCACAGAATGGCAATGCCGTATTAATATAACTAATTCATAAATTTTCAGGGGATGTTAAAGGAAATGTCGATAATTTCGATAAAATCAGACAAATAATCTCTGTTGAGCGGCATATTAGTATTAGTAGTCGTAGCATCGTTCAGGGGCTAAAGATAGACCATAAAACAGTTTTAAACAAATTGCGCAAATTTTTATGCAAAAAAAAAAATGGATTCCTTTTTTCCTAAACTAATATTTATTCCTTATTTTTTAGTTATTTTAACTATTCAGTTTTATTTCGGTTCAAATATTTAAACATGGTTGAATTTCAGTATGCATTTCGGTTGGCCAAAAGTCGGTTTTTAGTTGGGCACTAAGCACCGGAATTTTGTGAGTGATGACTAAGATCTGTACCTAGCACGGTTTCCACCTTTGTTTTAAAAATAGTGAATCTCCCACAATTGTTTTTTTTTTTCTGCAAACGATGATTATTTTTAGCACAGGTATCTATTAACTTTAATTACATATGCATCTACAAATATAATACCATTTCCGGACATGTAAGTATATATGTTTCGCCGAATAAAGAGCTCTGTACAACGAAAAGTAATTTACTGATTACATTTTTTTAACTGTCGCATTCAGTTTATTTTCCGATGCATCTTTTGCACGCCACTACGTGACTACTGTTTGGAAATTGCGTGTCTGCGTTGACATCACTGGTGCTGGCGAGAACTACATGTCAGTAAGGGGTGTGTTGATGACCTCGCCAAAAATGACATAATTTTTGCCAAATTGTCTCATTTGAAAGTTTCACAAATTGTGGCGCCCCATAATAATAACAAAGGTGTTGTTTTAAATATGAACCATTTAGAGATATGTGCATATAACGTCATCAAAACGTAGTGGCCCTGATGTATGCAACTAAGTCTGATATGTCCAAAATACTTTAATTTAAAAAGTTCAAAAAGAGAGGAGACTATTATTTTCAATGATTTGGTTTAATACCTTGCAGTGCTTATGAACCGCCAAAAATGGAGGTAGATTTGTCCTACTCTACGCAAAGAGGAAAAATGCATTGTGCGAAAAGAAAACTGTATACCTCTTGCGATTTGCTGGTCTCAAGCCTGGTAGGCCAAAGGAAAGTTGGAGACGAACAGTTGAGAGGGAAGCTAGAAACATTAAAGTACATTGCCCAGAATCGCTCAAGATGACGCGCAGGCGAGGGATTGAGGATGGTTAGAAGATACATCAAACTGTACCATCTTACCAGAAAAAAAGTTCGCCATATACCCCTGAGTTTAAAGTAATTCTGCACGGCAGTTTCGAAAATTTTGTTTTGATCGAATGTAGAGGTTGTCTTTCTACATTTTTCGTCATATCTTTAGCAATTATAGTCGGATCTTATAGAGTATGATTTTGTCTCGTGGGGGAGTTTTTGCTGTGATGGCAGCTTTGATGATGCATTAGTCATTTTCAACCCCCTCAACCGTAAAAAAGAAAAAAAAATTCAGTTCCCACCCCAATGTACCACCTTAGTTTCCAATACCAGAATTGATTTAAAAAATATTTTTATTTATTTTATTATTTCCAAAAAACAAATATTTTTTATTAAGTTTTTTATTTTTTTTCTTTCTAGGTAATGATATAAAATATAATATATTTACTTCTACATAAATTGACGTTTTATATTGCGACCGTTGCTAGAATGTAAATCGAAAATACAGTGAAATGAAAAGCACTTTATTATGAAATATAATTACATAAATATTTTTAACGCATTATACTCGTATGATAAAATTGAGCTGATTATTTGGTACATTTTTAAACTTGAAGTATACCAAAAACCTTCAGGCATTGCAAATTGCATTTGAGATTAAACATTGAAGTATGTTTTGTTTTTGTTTTTTGTGTGCAATTATCCGCCATAATATTTCATTTAAATATATGCATTTGTATTAACTTCATTGAAACGGAAATGCTGATGTATGTATGTATAAGTGTGCACATATTATATTATATATCCGCTATGCTCCCAATGAAAGTCGGATGCGACGCGTGACGAAATCCGAAAATGTTGATTTGACTTAAATTGGATTAGCTGGGCGCAAAGGTCGCGGTGCTAAATGTGCGGTAATTCCAGATGATTTCATACATATGTGCCCGATATTTTCAACAGCCAAAAACAAAATACAATTTTGAAAGTGAATGGCTCCCGTTAATTAGTCACACTGTGCTAATTTAATTAAATTAAATTGTCACCATTTATTACGTGTATGTATGCGCGTCTGTAAATGGCAGCATGTAAAAGTTTCTCAGACCATTCGCAATCAGAATTGCAAGGACTAAACTCACGCTCCGCCACCTTTCTCCTCCATATTGTGCTTTGTGCATTTATCATCATGACCATTTGACACACCCCAGCTGAGGATTATTAGTGAAAATGATATGCAAATATTTTATTGCTGACCTAAAAACAAGAAAATTTATGTGATGCACGGGGCAAAGGATTTTATATAAATTTTTATTACTTTATTTATTTACTTAAGTATGTATGTACACATTTCCATATGTAAACCAATACCCATTTACATCTACCTGTACATACATATACTTGTATGAAGTGCAGCAGTGAAATACAAATTGAATTTCTCATCTAAATATAATATAATTCAATTTAATTAATAGAAGAAACTGTTATGAAATATGAATTAAAAATATCATTGACTCTGAGTAACGCTAGCTGCGGGTCGAGTCAGGGAGCTCTATTAACCTCGTCAATACAATGGAATTCACATCATAAAGTTCAATTGAATGCGTAAGCTCCATCTACATGTAACCTCCAGTCAATAAATCTTTTGTGATGTAATTACATATATTCTTCATTATTCTCAATTTTCTCCTTGTTAATTTCCTATGCGACACTTTAACAGAATTTTTTAAAATCGTATACCACTATAGTCTCTATGTACGACTATGTGTATGAGTGTGTGTGAATAAACATCCAGCAATAAAAATTGGGACCGTACCATGTAGAAACTAGTTCCACATTAGTAAACTAATTCTCTTTAAAGTAATTGAAATGAAAGCAATCGAAACCGAATATAAACTAATAAAAAATTGAGTCGATTTTTCACAGAAGATGCCAGGAGTCTCAAGGGCCCCATTCCAGATTTAAAGCTGTTTCTCTAGTCGTAATGAAAACTTGTTAAAAATATGTAAAAAAAATGTAGGGTGATCAGATAAGAACGATAGGAAAATTAATTAAAAAAACGTGAGAGATCTTAAATTAGTTATGGTTTTATTTTGGAGCTTCATTCATGCCGCTTTGGCTTTGCTGGCAGTGCTTCAAATAGGCGGTCTAATTTTTGATGGCTTTGTCGAATATGTGTGGCATTATTCCGGCAATAGCGTTTCTAGTGTTGGCCTCGAGTGGTGGAGGTGGTGACTTTACATTAGCGGTTGTCCACTATGAAACATACTCAGGCTCATAGCCCATTGTGATGCTGCATGCGGTACTTGTTCTGTTCTCCCTTAAAACCAAAGTGAACTGATCAACAACTTTTGAAGATCCCTGATTTCCTTAGTGCAAAATCGTCTATTCCTTTTCTTCATCTAGACAGCAAATCAAGGGTCTGCGCGTCTAGCCTCTAGACGTGGCTGTCTTTTAAACAGTTTCTCAATATAATGTGCCAAGGCTATGATTATTTTAGCTTAGTAGGGATGTTGTGAGTTTAGTATTAAGGACGATTCTGTAGGTGGGTTCGATACGCCATCTTTCGTTCACTATTCTCATAAATTTCTTAAAAGTAATGGCTTAAGGGCCAAGGTATGTCAGTGTCTCAGCGCTCGATAGGAAATTTGCCGTCGAGTCTCGCCGGTTCATTGGCCTTACAAATCCACTCCCTGTCACATTTGGATAAAATGACTCTGCTATCTCTTTAAGATATGTGTGGAATTTCATAATTACCTTGTAGGTTGTCGACTGCTTTGTGAGGGATTTTATCGTCGCCTGGCTGTGAGTGAAAACGTAGATATCATCTCCAGTATCGCAGCACATTGTACCAGTGTCACGGCCTTAATTATTGAAGGACTTGACGTAGCTCCAAAGAAAATAATCGAGGTGTGTCAAGGCTCATAATCGCGGAGGCCAATTGATGAACCCTCGCCATCAGAAGACTCAGACGTCAAAATTTACCTACAACTTTGAGCGCTGGGTCGCTTGTTTAAGATGTAGCGCTATCTTGTTGGAAGCACCACTCGAATGCATCGCTTTTCGAGCTTTGGTTACAGAAAGTCGGTTAAGATCACCAAATGGGGAAAACCATTGATGAGAACATTGTTTTTTTCTTTTGAAATACATAATTTACGTAACTTAACTCAATATTTTGCTTAACCTGTTATATGGAAAGCTGAGGTAGTGGCCACTACTTAAAACTCAACTTAAGAAATCTGCAGATTTTAAATTTTTAAATTTCGGCCTTAGCTAAATTGAGAGCGGTGAAAAGATCGGACTTGCCATGTATTCGATCGTAGAAGGCGAAATGTGTGCAATACGTGAATATGTGTGAAAAATGAAAAGCCGTAAATGGAGTTGTCGTGTTGAGTAAACGTTGTCAATTTCTTATTTCTGTCATTGTGTGCGGGTATATTTCGCGGTGGAATCGTGCCGGGCGCAGGAATTTTGCGCGCAAATTTAGTTATTCATTTAAATCTCCATAAACTAAAAATTATTTAGTTTTTTAACCTAAAGTTTATGTATTTTATATTGAAATGTAATATTATGCCGCTACACTACCCCGCACTAGTGCGTGTCCCGTACACATTGTGTTCAGTTGCGTTAGGTTAAGTCTAAATTAACTGAGCTTTTGGTCCGGGGAAAGTGCGATTCTCTACAGGTTTTGTACATAAATATGTACACATGTATGTGTGCATGTAAATAAATAATATTTTCACTTTGCATCCAAACACTTACATACTGTAGCGTACGTCTTCCCTTTACTCGTCCCCTTTGCTTATCTCCCTTTCCTCATAACTGGCTTGGTTTGCTTGCCGCCAGTGTAGGCACTTAGATGTTCGCCCGCATGAGTATTATTAAGGCGCTCAAGTGTGAAAATATCACATAGAATACGCAACAAATAAAATTATAGAGAATTCTTCATAGTTTTCACCTCGACCTCTTTCAAATTCTCAATATTTCTTTGGCCTTTTTGCTCATCGTTTGAACGTCAGCCAGTCAGTCCACCGCCGGACGTAAATAACTTGGAGGAGTGCCGAAGACGTGCCAACAAATACATCTGCACATATATTCATGTATTAGAATGCGTACGGGTATGCATGTAAGTAAACGCCACTTGCCTTTACGTACAGATGGGCATACAGGCTGGCTGGACGTTCCTCAATTACAAGCTTTTCTTCGGAGTTTCTACGTGTCCAGTGCGTAGGTTAAAGCTAAACGTGCAAACATTTTGTGAGAATGTGAACCATACGCGTTAGGGTGCATACAGTCTGTGTCAGAAAAAAGGAACCACGTTTATTCATGAAGTATGAAAGATATATATTTAAATTTTTTTTTCCATGAAAGTATGTAAAAAACTACGAGTCGCAATTACTCAATAAACCGCATAGTCTTCATCGTTGTCGAGTATAGCCTGGCACTTTCTTCATGCTTTGAACCAGCTTTTCTGCGTAGCTCGTCGACAAACAGGACTAGATTTTGGTGCCTTCCGGCAAGATGCGTTTTCATAGTTCCCCACACATTTTCAATAGGGTGTGCGTCTGGGGACTGGGAAGGCCAGCCCAATACTGTGACGCCATTTTCTTGTTTTGTTGTTACTCAATGTGCTTTTCTGAGAGCAGTGGTTTTGATGATTTCGGACGGTCGGATATGTTCGCCTCCTTCAGTCGACGTTCGATGGTGTTGATACTCACATCTATTCCCTATTTAGCAAGAACTGATTGAGCTTGGTGTAGTCACAAAGAAGGGCCCCGCTTAAAACGTTGGACGATCATCTTATACTGCTGTTTTGTCGTCACTTGTTTCAAGCCGCGCTCGGGAAAGTCATCAACATTTTTGTACACCTTATACCGCTGATTCCACATCACAACAAACTTTTTTGATTTTTTAATGACTTTTGCAGCTTGTGACTCCAGCTGACGTAAATCTTAATATTTTTGCAAAACATTCTGGCGGTAGGCTTCAAATATCAATATAATAAATTTTATATATCTGTTGAGGCACCCTAATGCACATATACATATGCATATGTAGTTGAGTCAAAGGGCGGGCGTTGGCTGTCTTCATTGAAAACAATTACAAGCTGCAACTGCAACTTTGCAACATTTCGGAAGCTACTTTGTTCAGCAAATATTTGTAGGCTTGCATATGTATGTACGTCGTTTTGGAATTTCTGTTTCCAATGTTATTTACTAAACTAAGGAATCTACTCCATGGCACTTCTATCGACCATTACTTAATATTTCGGCATAGCAATAATATAAAATTTTAAATTCGAACTCCTCATGTAAGGTGATCTGCTTTGTCAATTGGGCACATACATACTTACACATATCTATACGAGGTTTGGCTATAAAATAACGAGACTGATGCTGATATACTCGTAGAAAAAGTACGCCAACCGCCAGCAAACCCCAACTGCTTATTCTGAAATCGCTCCCGAATTCAATGCTGTTGTAAAGAAATGTTCGTTCGCGTTGGGCTGCTTTTGTTTTCACCTGAAATATTTTAGTGTAACAATAGAGCATTTTGATCTTCTTGCGAGCGATTTTTTTCTATTTTCTAAGATGAAATCTGCATTAAAAGTAACGGGATTTGAGTCTGTTGAGCCGCTGGAACTAAGAGAAAAAGATTTCCAGCACTGCGTCGCAGAATGAAAATTCGCTTGAAGCACTGTTAGGATTTATTGAGGGTACAAAGTAAGTATTATAAAATGAAAATAAAATGCTCTACAGTGTTAGCCTGTTTATTTAATTGTCATACCTCGTATACTGTACGTGTAACATATGTATAGAATATTTGAAATGGAGAATATTTGGGTACTACTGAAAACGATTTCAATACCATTGAAATATTTTCATTGTTTGGATCCGATTTTTTATTTTCTCATACAATACAATTTTTCGATGCACAATCACTAGCCTCTGGCTTTGTTTTTGATGATGATGTCAGCTTTGGAAAAATATATAATGCATAAATACATAGATATGTACACACAAACCTATGCACATACACAAAGGTCTCCTTCAGCAAAATCAATTCAGTATTTGCTGCACTTCGTTATGTAGCTGGTAGATTTTTTGCTCGGTTCGTTGCACTTGTTGAGTGAATAGAATATAGTATATTATTTTTGTTTACGTAAAATTTGTATGCAAGTGGGCATTGTTGTGCCCCTAGAAAAATGCGGCTGCCTCCCACCATATATAATTTTATTATATTATATAAAGGGTGAGCTCCTGATTTCTTTCAAAAAAGTTATAAAAGAACGTTTAATAGTTTTTAATAATTTTGTTTTTGCTAGACAAAGAGAATGGTCGACTAAATATCGAGCCACAAAAAATGTAACCGCGGAGGTTAACTGGCAATACCAAAATTTCTGATTACACGACTACAAAGGCCCACATCATTTGGCGACTTTCAGAATCAAAAACTTTACGAAAATTCTTCAGAGAGCCTTAATACTGAGTTAAAGACACGTGAATTAAAGAAACTAAGCAGCGGTTTAAGAATAAAATTTAAAGGGATGAAGGGAAAGGTGAATATGTAGATGAAGAAAAGGTTAACGTCAAGGATGGCGGTAATGTAAGGACAAAATATAAGAAGAAGATGAAAATGTACACACACCTAATTTTCTTTTACCATGCACGAATTGTTTTGTTTTAACACGATTTTCAATATTTTATACATTTTTCTTGAATCTAATAAAGTTAATAGAGTGAGAGTTTTCGACGCACGTACGAAGCGTTTAAATTAGTTCCAGGAAAAGTATCTGAGACTTGGTAGATTTTGCTCTCGCCGTTTAATAATTTATTTCTTATAATATTATTATTATTATAATATGTTGTTCCATAAATGGAAGTACCCAAATTTCTACGCCGTTCCCGAACACAGATGAGATTTTTATGAGAAACTTTTCCTTTGCACAAATATAGTACTCGCGAAGGTTCGCCTTTGCCTGCTGAGGGTAGACCGCTTTAAAAAAAAAAAACTATTTTTATCATTTGGCATTTCATGCCCGAGGTTCCGAGCCTGTGCGCTACCGAATGGTAGTCACGCACCAAGGCTTTCGGCTACCGCGGCCGTGAAAATGTGAATATGTAGATAAGGAAAATAATAATGATAAGAGTGAAGATATAGATAAAGATAAAGCAAACAAAATAAAGCTAAAGATAAATAACAGAATAGAAGCAAAACAACAAACATGGAGATAGAGAGAGGGGTGAAAGGAAGATAAAGAGTCAAAGATAGAGATAGAACTGTTTGAATTTCAAATACTAGGCGAATACTAGTTTTTTTTTAAATGCCATAACAGTATCTCAAAACAACTCATTCCCTTTTAATTCCCCTTTCATTTGTAATTTTATTGTTTATTTTCTCTGATATATCCTCTGTCGAATTTACAGTGTTTACTTAGTAGCTACTCTGTAGGTTCCCCTTTATACGAATCTGTAAATTGAACAGACGATACCTCAAACTAAATGAAGATTTTTCTTACATATTGAGATTTGCCTAGAAGGTTACAAGCTGTACTCTGAGAAAAACTAAAAATAGTAATTTTTCCACTTTTAAGCCAGAATATCTGGAGCTGGATCATTCTCAAAAATCTATTCGCAAAAATGTTATTTGACTGTGTACTGAGAATTTCGGTTCGCCTGGGTTACCGAAAATTGTGCTAAAAGATCAATAGTTGGACGAATTATCGCCATTTTGCTAAAACTGGAGCTCATTTATGTACAATTCTTCAATGCGAAGTCAAAAAAATTAGTTAGCAGGTTTCTGTGGTGTTCTCGTTGAGCTCAACAAGTCTTCATTCTTGAAGCAAAATGGGCTAATAATACCACTGATCCAAACACTCTATCAAATATTCTCATGTTGAGGATGCATTTTCTTCTCTACGACTACGTGGGAGTTTTTCTGTCTGTTAATGTCTGAAAAAAATGTTAGTTTGAGCATATTCCGGCTGCCTCAAAGCCCATGCGATGATCTGAGTTAATTGCAACTTATATGTGGATAATAAGCTCAGGCCTTTAAGCAGAATTCTCCACTGGTAAGACCGACTAAAGTTAAGTTGTTGGTAGCTGATTTTCTCGGGATCGTGCGCATAATATCGGCACCAGCAGCTCGGTTGAATTGAGATATTGAGGATAAACTTACGTTTACAGCCCGTGGATTAAGCATGATCTCGGCTGACATTCCAATTTGGAAGTAAGTTTTCAATATTTTGTGTCACGTCAATGTAATACTGAGTTTTTGACAGCGAGATATGTGGCTGTTAGTATCAGGAAAATATAAAATTTAAAACGAAACCAGTCGATGACCCGCCTTTTATATTTTTTTGAATATTTTTATAGTTTTATTTGTGTAAGATTATTGGCACATATTACTGGGGCTATGTAGATAATATGTACGTAAATATATATGTATGTGTGTATGAATGTATGTTTAACTCCTCAGCATTCCGATGTCGCTGAATCATTATTATTTTACAATAAATATATTTGTCATATGCATAAAGTAAGCTTATCTATATATAAATATACATATATACGTATGTAGCTACAATGCTAGGGAAGACGTCAATAGAATCAGTCAGTGCCGGCTGTGGTTAAACAAACCGCAGCTTGTAACTTGAGCGTGATTTTTCAATGCATTGACGTTCGATAAGTAGTAAAATACGAAACATTTAATTTTCACACACACACATACATACGTGCACTTATTTGCGAAAGAATATTAAATCATTGTAATTCTATTATATTTCTTCCTTCATTTACGTTGACCTCAATTTGAGGGTATTTAAAATGAGACCATAGACACGTAACATTAGCATATGAAAGTGAATATTGTAAGTATGTAAAAAAAAGGCAATACAAATTATTTCACATATCTGCCGGATGAAATAACACACACTATAAAACTACAACAAGGAATTCTTTATTTTCTCGGATTAGTACACTATACTTAAGCTTATAAGCGATGTATACATACAAGGTCTGGCACACAAGTTTTCGGACTATTACCAAATGGTTAATGTTGTGTTCGAACTCGGTGTTGTGAAGCGTTTACTATCGCGAATTCGTCTTGTGCCACGCGAATATTATGAAAATGGAAGTTGACGTTCTTTGCGCGATAATGCACCAGCTCTTTGTTCAACTTTATTAACGGACGTTTTGAGGCAGAATGACATTCTGTCTAACAACCACTCCTCGTATCCGCCTGATTTAGCGTCTGTATAGAAAATTACAACTGACTATGAAAGGAAAGCTTTTTGCAGATATTTTTCCCACGATAGTCGGTTCTACGTTACTGGGACGACCCCGATTAATATCCGGCCGAGGACTGGCAACAGCAAAAACAGCAACAGCAGATGATGAAGACATTCAACGGTCGACGGCCGCCATCTAGCACACAATTTTTAGAAACGAGTTCTTTATTTTATTTTTATTGTTATTGGCTATGTTATAAAAGAAAATTTTGCAAGGTAACTATGGCTTAAGATTGCTTACTGCGACGTATGTATATCAATATAAGACTTTGGACTATATCTGGTGATTTGAAATGCTTCTCGACCGTGCGAGAACTGGTTGGAATACAAAGGAAACTATTTTGCATAAAATAAATCAACTGTGTCAGAATATTCTTTGAAATTCTTAATTTTGCACTAGTTCGGAAACTTTTGCAGCATACCTTGTGCAGTAGGGTGCATCACTCTCCTTACAACAAAAAATCGTACTGATCATTATTTTGATTCCGTTGATATAATTTTTTCTATCGTATGAGGTGATTTCTTGGAAGTAAATATTTTTAAACCTAATAAACAATGACCTTACACCCTATCATGAGCGGCCATGTCTGTTTGATTAGTTTGCATGTAGTGAGGGTTTGCGAAATTGTATTTGCCATGTTGATGGTTTCCCTATATATTAGTAATTTATAAGTGGCTATAGGCATTGGATATCAGGAGTCGTACCAGTTTCCTGCTATATTCCTGTGGCCTGGCACTCAAATAAAGTGTACTTTGAAGGATTGAGATACGTCTTAAAACATTCTATCACTGTTTTTGTCAAGTGTGTTTTGGATTATAGCGCTTTTATAGTTTCTCGACTATCTGAGTAAATGAAGACTTCATTTGTGGATAATACTAGCTGTAAGTTCCTTATTGCTAGCAGTGACTTTTGCTTGAAATACACTGCAATGATCAGGTAGGCGTTATAATTGGTTGACCCCAAGTTTATCAGAGTAAACCCCTCCACCTACTTTGTTATCTAGTTTTGAGATATCTGTTTAGATGCTTATACCATTTTCGTTAACAGTAAGTCCGTTATCGCATTCCTCTTTCGAAGGAAACGCCGGAGGATTTATTTAAGTTAATATCCTTGGTCTTACAGAAATCCGTTATACCAGGAATGCAGAAGAATTTTTCTAAAATTGACGAGTGTCCTCTACGGTTTATTCTGGGTGGATCGATTTTTCTTAATCTGAGAACTGACTTGCCACTAAATGACAGTGCCGTATCCCCTTGTGTCGGAGGAGTTATTTCTGGAATTCCATGTTTCCTATGTTAAATACGATGAGTTCAGTTTTGTTAGGGGTTGACGCTTACACCATTTGCTTTTGACCAGATTTCAACCATATTTAGTAAATCTTGCATGATTTCACAAAGTTATTGGGGAAATTTCCCTCCTACTAAAATCGCAACATTATCCGTATAGGCTATGATGTGCTGCCCTCACTTCTGTAGGCTCTTTAGCAAGAAGTTTATTGCCAGCACCCAGAGGAGAGGAGATAGCATATCGCCTTGAGGTGTTTTTCTACTGACTCTTTTCCTGATCTTCGAGGCCCCTGGGGTAGCGATCACAAATCGGCTCATGATCATGATTTAGATGGACTCAACCAGAGCCTCAAAGATCCTGAAATCAGTGCCTTTATTATATCAAGGAAGGCTACCAGTGTGTATTTCTTATTATAAAGGGTGGTTAAGTTTCAGGGGCTGGTGTTGATTTTGAATAAAATAAAATTTTTTAAGACATTATTATCATTTCTCTTTATTATGATAATATTGGTATGGCTCAATTACGTATGATATCGGCCAAATGGCCGCCGCGGCGTCGGCGGCACACCTCCATCCGATAGTCCAAATTTTCGATGACGTTGAGGCATAATTGAGGTTCTATGCCGTTAATGTGCCGAATTATCTCATCCTTTAGCTCTTGAGTTGTTGCTGGCTTATCGACGTACACCTTTTCTTTCAAATAACTCCAAAGATAGAAGTCCAACGGTTTTAAATCTCATGATCTTGGCGGCCAATTGACATAACCGCGACGTGAGATTATTCGGCCATCAAATTTTTCGCACAAAAGAGCCATTGTTTCGTTAGCTGTGTGACAATTGGCACCATCCTGTTGAAACCACATATCGTCCACATTCATATCTTCCAATTCGGGCCATAAAAAGTTCGTTATCATCTCACGATAGCGAACACTACTCACAGTAACTGCCTGACCGGCCACAATTTTTCCGATTGTACGCACATTTGGACGATTAAATCACGAAGTGCGCGATATACATTTTGATTTGCACGCCCGTTTTCATAATAAGCCTAAATAACTTTAACGCATTGCTCGATTATGTATCTTTCACATCGTTCACATTCAACACCGGCCCTTGAAATTTAACCACCCTTTAGATTGACTTTTCAATTTCTGTAATAAGTGAGTGAAGTGCTGTTTCTGTGGATATTCCTTTACAGTACGCATGTTGCGAGATGCTAAGCCGGGTTGATTTTACCTTTAATATACTATTCTATGATTTTTTTTAATGCTTTTAGTAAAAATGAGGATAGGTTATTTCACCTAAAATCCTTGGGTGTTCTGTGTAAGCTTTTTCCTGCCTCAGGAATGAAACCAACTTTTACTTCTCTCCATAAGAATGGAACGCATTTGAGCTTCAAAGCAGCTTTCAGTATGAAACTCCATAATATAGTAGAAGGAGTTTTCTATTTGAGCCGGAAAGAATCCGTCTGCACCCGGTGATTTTAATAGTTTAAACGTGTTCACTGCTCGGGTTATCCTAGTTCCAGTGATTATATTTTCAATGATTATATTTTCACTAATATGTTAAGCGACTCGTTGCTTGGAAAGTGTGTGTCCATTAGCAACTTTAATGTTTTTTCACTCACGATAGTCCAACGGTTTTTGGAGGTATCCGGAGGAATAATGATTTGAATGATTGAAAATCCACCCCCTTCCACTCCTATTGGCCACCCCCTCACGTGAAATAGCGTATATTCAAGAACATAATCAAGATGCATGTCAATTTACATATATGTTTTCGGGGTCGCAAGGTAGCAAGTGGTAGCAGATGAATCTTGTTTTATTCAGTAACCATTACTCAACCTTTAATAGGTTTCAAAGCAGCATTGTATTACTATACAGTTTGAAAACTCAAATTTTATAAAAAAAATTGCAAAAAATGTATCTACGTATTGCTGCAGCTAAAAATTTTGTGTCGAGGTATTGATATGTACTAAAGATTTCTCGTATTTTACTAACCTTCCGAAGATGATTCCATTTGCGACTGAAAATACAGAGGATACTTAGGGTAAAGGACGTTGCTATGAACGGTTTTCACTACTCAAGGCATTACTGTAGCCAACCCAAAGACAAAAAAACTCTATCTAGAAACTTTTTTTTCGACTTTTGGCCAGCTTTTTGGGAATCAGCCGCACTGTGTGCCTGCTTAAACGGCTATGGTTAAAGAGCGAAAGTGCTAAATAGCATACAACAACCTTGTCTAGTATCTTATTACCGCATGATTAAATATGTACTCCATATGAAATCTTAACTGAATGTTTGTGCAAAGCGTTGTAATGCGGCGCTTTTAAGATGTACGAGTATGTATGTAAGTATATGTTGTATTATGCGCGAACTAAGCCGCTGTGCGAGAGGAAATGCGATTATATTCGTATTTATTTCACCCAATATTAATTCCACCCACTATCTTGGCGCCGTTCTATTTCCTTTGAAAATAGTTTTATTATATATAGTTTTTTGTTTGCAATTTCTTTTTGCATAATTTGCATTTATATCGCTCTATGAATTATGTCATATTAGTGTGTGCGCATACTTATCTATGTACTTGTAAGTGTGCAATACTTATGTATGGACTTGTAAGCGTATAATACATATGTATGTATGTACATATATTTTTTGCGTAGATTATGACGCATTTGTGTATACTAATTTAATATTTTTGCCGATAGTGGGAAACCTAAAAATGTGAGAAGAGCAAATTCAAAAATTCAGCCTGGTTGGTATTGACGAAAGTCAAGACCCGCATCCATCATTTCTATATACATATATAAGTACATACATATGTACCTATGTAGCGATTTCTAAGTTTATTTTTTGCTATCACAGATGTACAAGTACAAGTAATTTTAATGTGTGGCTCATTTCAACATTTATTTGGGTAAAATATCCAGTAAATTGTAAATTGCAATCTAAAAAGTACCTTTATGAAAATCAAATGAATTAAAATTTTAAAAATATGTTTGGAAATTCAACGAATTTAATTTTATTACAAAACGCATTGATCGATTTTTCTTCTGAAACGCATGAGCTTTCGAAGTACTTTTATTAAATTATAGACGAATTCTTTAGTTAAAGAACATTTTGTTTGTTTCTGCGCCAACCGTGGAACTAAATGACCGATGCCCATGAGCCGTCCAGACAGCGCTGTAATCTTGCGGTTGTGGTCGCGGTCACAGTGGCATTCGCGTTTGCTGAAAGAGACTAATATTTCAAATCTCACAGCTACAGAAAACTCATGGTCGGGCTGGCATACATAAATAGATAAAATAAAATATTATACTTTTCTGAATTAAAAAAAAATCAAATCGGTGATATCAAAAGCATTTGAAAGTTTATTAAAATTTTCACGTAAACATCGAAAATAATCGTTAAGTTCAGAATTTATTTTGAAAAGTTTTAATTTGTGGATCTTACAGTGCTTTGTTTTCTAGAACGAATATTACCGAATTTGGTGGCGCCTTTTCGTGAAACGCGATTGATAGCGTTGGGAGCATTTGCCGTTCATATGTAAATCGATTTTTTTTTGTTTTTACTTGTAAGGGGAATCTTTTACTTGTAAGGGGATATATTATAGACATCCTAGTTACGAACTGATTCAAGTCTGTTCTTATGCAGTTGGTTCTGGGAATTCTCAACAACTTAATCGTACTTAAGAATGGATTTGACCAATGATGTAAAAATGGTTTTGGTAACATAAATAATATATATAAATAACTGGCGCGTACACTTCTTTTAGGTTTTGTATTTTTTTTGAGAAACTTTTTCATGGCAGAAATACACTCGGAGGATTGTTATTGCTTGCCGAGGGGTGACTGTTATTAGAAAAAAACTCTGTCTTCACTTTGGTGTTTCACGGATGTTCGAACATACGTTCTCCGAATTCCGAATGGTACACACGAACCAATCCATTCGGCTATGGCGGCCTGTTTTAGATAATTAAAGGATAATTAAATTCGCTTGACCAGTGTTTTATAAACGTCAGTGTGCATTCTCGCAGTTAGGATCGTTCATCCCAATCAATACAGTTAGTGACTTATTCGAGCTGATAGTCCCGCATTTTATAGGTGTAGTCTTTACAAGCTTTTCTTGGAAAACAGATGAACTTGAATTACTTCAAAGTGAGTGACACTCCATTAGTTCACACTATTTCCACATTTATTAAAAAAAAATTATATAGAAATAAAGAAATTCTTATTTCATGGACTTCAATACCCTTTTTACAATATTCAAAATATCAACAAAATCTGATAAAGGTGGGCTATATTTGTATTTTTTTAAAACTGTTCTGCAATCGCCTATTAACTTTTACTAATGTTTTACAAATCCCTTAAAGGGAGAGTTCAGAGATGCCTGGAAAGTAACAACATTAATACAGTATTCAAAATTGGCAATATTGATTTTATTCCCAAAATAGGTTATTGCCAATATAGGCAATAAAATCAATACTGCCAATTATATGGTATATAAATAAAATAAATAAATAAATAACTGGCGCGTACAATTGCCAAATTATCCAAGGCTTAAAAATTATTTGAACTTATAGTGCAAGATAAAATTTATTTTGCTGTTAATTGTTATATTTCAGCAGACCAACACGGTTTCATGAAAGGTAGATCCACTGTTTCAAGTCTTGCAGTGTTTTCTGAATATTGTACATAATCTTTAAAAAACAACAACTCAAGTTGACACTGTGTGCAGAGACTTTTCACAAACATTTGGTAAGGTATAGGATTTCATTCCACTCTTTCAAAATGGATAATGCGTCATCTATTTTTTTATTGCGCCCTCTATTATACCTTAGGGAAGTATACTTGGTCTCCTACTTTTTATATTTTTTAATGACATTTCTAGTTGTTTTAATAACGCAAATCAAACGTGTGCTGATGATTAAAAGATATACTCGGTGATCGCAAGTACAACTGACTGTATAAATCTTCAATCTGATTTAAATAACGTCGTTGCTTGGTGTGAAAGAATAAAGTTAGATTTAAATATAAGTAGGTGTTTTATGCTTCTTATTCTAAATCTTGTTCTCTTACACCCACTTCCTACCACATCGGTGGTTCTAGTTTATCCAATCGAAGGGGAATTATTGATCTTGGTGTGGTATTTGATTTGAGATTCTCTTTTCAAATACTTACTCCATTTCAAAGTCTTATTCCGTACTTGCTTTTATTCGACGTTTTAGTTCGGAATTTGTTGATCTATAAACTTTAGAGTTGTTATATACGTCTCTGGTGCGTTCGAAGTTGGAATACGCCGTCTTTATTTGGAGACCATATTATGCTTGTCATATTGTGTATTAATAATAAGCTTGAAAGTGTTCAGAAAACTTTTGAGCGTTAAGCTTTGCATTCTTTGAATTTCACTGATCCAATTCCATCCGATAAAAGTCGGTGCTTGCTCATTAATCTAAAAACAATAGACATTAGAATGACTATTCTCTCCATCACTTTCCTTTTCGATTTGATAAGTGGGGCGGTTGGCTCCCCATTGCTACTCGAGAAAATTAATTTCAATATAATTTATAATAATTTTCTGGTTAGGGATGGTAAGAATTAATTATGCTTCCAATGCTCCAATTTCTAGAACTTTGAGAGAATTTAATTCGCTTTCAAATCCAATTGGAGTAGATTTTTCTTCAACAAAAAATTACTTTAAATTGGCACTAAATGAATTGTTGAAATAAATTCTTAGTATTTTCTAATCATCTTTCTCTGTAAATTATAAGAAATGTTAGCTTTTTCTTTCATTCGTTACAATGAAATTAGTAAATTATAAGTTTAGTTTATTCTTGATTAAATTATTTAGCATTAATGTGTTTTTCATAGTCTGTAAGAAATACTGTATTCTTGCGACTACTAATTTAATAAATTAATATTCGTATTATTTTGTATGCTAAGTTTTTTTCGTAAATTTTTTATAAAAATATAGTTCATAATAACAAAATCCACGTAAATGATGGTATCCAAATTTCCACGAAAATTCAACAAATTTTGAATAGAAATACAAATTTAAAATTTTTTAATCAGAAACTTAAATACTCTTCTAATAGTTTTATAGCCCATTCAATTTAGTATAATAAAGTGTAAGTTTAAACTCATTCAAAAATTGTGCTCGTTTTTGACAATTTTTTGTGGCTTCCTCGTGCAACTATTTGTTCCCCAATTAGAAGGAATGGCTGGCGGGAAAAAGATTTTATTCAAACGAGGAGGTGATTGCAGAAACGAGTGGCTATTTTTCAAACCTGCAAAAATCCTATTGTTCGAAAGGGATCAGCAAACTATAACAGCTTTGGACGAAATGTATGAGCCTAAAAGAAAACTATGTCGAAAATTAAGAAAGGTTTACCCTAAACAATTAAGTAGTTTTTATTTTTGCACGGATTTTTCAAACGACCTTCATACATACAAGATATATTACGGATCCCATAAAATTTTTCAAGACCCGGAGCTGAAGCTTCTACTTATTCACTTCAGCTGGTTCGAGTTATTGTGTTTTTCTTTTATCAATTCTGTAACTTATTATTAAAAAAAGTTTTAATCATTAAAAAGAAAAAAACGTATTTGTACGATTTGCTACTCGTTGCCAAATTCGCCAAATCTTATATAATATTAAACTAAGAAAAGAGTTAATTAAAGATTCAACGAAAAAGTGACGTATTTTATCCAAATTTCATTCCATTGGTGTACGTGTATTTGTAATGCTTGCTTCTTCGTTAAGTTACAAATAAAGAAAAAGAATTTAGAGAATGGTTGACTAAGAAATACAAAAGGCCCCAAAGAGGTGACCGCTAACCGCACTTGAGATTTTCTATGTTTGTATCCAGTTTTAGAAATTTCAGATGAAGCCATTTTTACAGTTTTACATGTTTATAATATTTCAAGTTTCTGTTGCTTAATTTTGTTGTTTAACAAATGATATGGTTGCTGCTGTGCGCTGTATCTAAATTTACCACTCAATGCTATTTTAGAGCGTAATCGTAATTTTTGTTTTTCGATTGGCTGGAACACACCCGTTTGCACGAATCTAAATTCGTTGATCTTCTATCATTTTGGCCTTGGTTCTCGCTTTGCTTGTTCGTTTTGTTATTAACAAAAAAAAACTAAATTGTTGTGGTGGCGTCATCAATTCGCAAACATTCATTTGGCATAGTGAGAGTGTCAGCAAGAGAACAGAAACAGCCTCTTGAGATCTATAGAAAATTTAATTTTGTGTCTACATACATAAGTAGTAAATTCAATTGTTATAAAACTAATATACCTACATACGAGTACGTATGTATGTACAGAAATATTATATAAAAATTCAAAGAGCTTCTCTGAATACACTGTCGATTGGGTTTAAATTTGGACACTGAACGTACTACAGGGTACAGGGTTGAGGAGGTTTTAATGTGGACACTGAGTGCACTATGCTGGAGTAGATATATACATATTTACCTGTGTATAGCACATATTTACACATACATATTTTACTTCGTTTATGTAACTGGTGCGGTCAACCAGAATGTGGTTCGATAGGACCTTAAAGTGTACCTTTGGGCAGAGAATAAGTATTCTAATGTGGATATCAAATTTTGAATAAATATTATAAATAAATAAATAAAATAAATAAATAAAGGAATATTTATCGATGATTCGAAGCTGACATCAGTCACTCCAATTTACAAAAGCGATATGGCGAACTACAGACCAATTTTATAATAAATTATCTGCTATCTCTAAACTATTTGAATGTGTTGTCAAACACAAGGTTTATTTTAGCATAAAACGTCTGATTAGTCCTGGCCAGCATGGTTTTCTAGCTGCAAGATCTACGTTATCTAACTTGTTTTCTGAAGATTGCCACGCAGGCTTTCAGCGTGGATTCCAAATCGACGCGATCTACATGGACTTCTCTAAAGCATACGATAAAATCACCAATACGATTTTAGTAACTAAGTTGGCATGTCTTTGTTTTCTTTTGACTTTCCTTGAATGGATTCAATCTTATTTAATAAAGAAAAGCAGCTCAGCATTTATCGATGGGATTTCTTCGAATCAGTTTATGGCCACCTCTGGTTTACCTCAGGGTAGTATTTTAGGATCTTTGTTATTTGTTTTGCTTATTAATGATATCTGCTCGTTTTTTTACTATGCAAACTTTCTTCTCTATCCGGATGATCTAAAAGTTTATGCTGAAATAAGAAATTCTAGTGACACTGCCGTCCTACAGTCTCAGCTGAATAATTTATTTTCCTAGTGCCTTATGATTAATCAATTTCTTAACATTGAAAAATGTCATTAAATCACATATTCTAAGTTTCAAAAACCCTTAGTACTTCTTTTCATATTAATAATACGCAAGATATGATGTGATTAAAGAATTAGGGTTTTTTTTGGTTCAAAGCTCAATTTATCTTCTTCTTCTTAATTGGCGCGATAACCGCTTACGCGATTTTGGCCGAGTTTAACAAAGCGCGCCAGTCGTTTCTTTCTAGTGCTAACCGGCGCCAATTGGACACACCAAGTGAGCAAAGTCCTTCTCCACCTGATCCTTGCAACGCAGAGGAGGCCTTCCTCTTCCTCTGCTACCACCAGCTGGTACCGCATCGAATACTTTCAAAGCCGGAGCGTTTTATCACGCACATAAATTTTGTCGTTTCCAATTCACTTGCTATGCTCGCTTTTGTGAAACTTCAGTCTTCGGCATCTTTAATTTGACTACACAAAAGATTTTATTTCGATCTGTCATTTCATTATTTGTTTGCTAGCAATTTGATTGTTGACTTCAAATTGTATTTTTTACATTGAAAATAACCGATTATCGTGCAGTGATAACATTTTTTGTTTTCAAAGGTTTATCAGGCAGAGAAATTCAGAAAAAGTAGTGAAGGTTTTACATGAATAATTCATATGGAAAAACTGTTCGGAAAAGCAACAATACGTTCGGTATACGTAATAATCTGTGCTACAGTATTTTGCAGAGCCTTTCGAAAATCATTACAGAGGATCATTGGAATAATTGGGTCACTGGTATCGAAGTTAAGGGGGAAAAAAAAAAAAAACGAATTGTGTGCAAAAATTCATATTCCTCTATTTTGGCTTTTGTACATTTCTACTTTCCGAAATGGGCCACCTTAAGAAACATTGTTTTTATACATTATTGGCAGACTATTTGTTGTTATTGCAGCTTTTCATTCTCCATCTGCAATAAAATTGATTTGGCATGCAAGTATTTACAAAAATATGTATGCCTGTTTACAGCAGAGATGCAAATATAAGCGGTTATTATTGATATCGGGATTTCAGGATATTTTTAATGTATTCTACGGAAATCGGAATTCGTCCCGGAGCATATGTACTATGAAAACTCTCTAAAAATTTAATAAATCTGAGGTTTTGTATAAAAACTAAAAGTGCTTTAAGACATGGTGTAATGAAAAAAAAACTTTGTAGAAAAATAAAGATGAATATATTTTGAACATTTTTTATTTAGTTAAAGACAATATAAACTAATTATTCTTCAGGCAGAAACTGGTTCTTGGGAGTAGATTAAATCTTATTAACTTTATTTTAGGTTTGGCAACATCGGTCATATGAAAAGGTTCCAAAACATAAAATTATTTATTTAAACTAATCAAGATCCAAATCATACTCTTAAAAGCATAAAACAAAAATTGAAAATGAAAACAAACTTATACTAATTTTTTATCCCAACTTAAAAACAAATTTCGAGCATTCGTTGCATAGAGGAAAATACATACATACATGTATATGCATGCTCTGGAATTGAAAATGTTGCACACCCTACCCACAAAGATAAATTTTTGTAATTTGGATTAATGTGAACTTTTTTCAATAAAATTTCGTTGAAAAAATTAATAAATCACCACCTAATCCCGTTTTTTCGGTACTTAAAAAACAGAGGCGATCCAGATATCCCGAAATTTCGGGAACCTGGGACCGACATTCCTAGTATTAATTGCCTATATCATGAGAGGTATTTACTAGGTACATACATACATACGCATTGCCATATAAGTACATCGTTGTCATTTTTCAGTATTCGAGTTCATTAATTGAAAGCAATTATGGAAAGATGCCAATGGTGAACCGAATGGAAGTTTGCGAATAAAATAAAATTTATTGAATGTCTGAATTTGCTTTTGACAGCCAACAGTTGCTTCGTTTATTGTGGAAGTAAAATGTTGAAATATCAAATTGCTGCTTGAATTTGATGGAAAACTATATAAAAGATTATTTATTTTTATTTTTAATAAATTTCGTATTGATTTCTTGGATAAAATAATAATAATTGTGGCTAATATTGTCCTGTTATGTTTGGAGTTTCACTGCTTAATTTGATCACAATAAAAAATATACAACAACAATTTACTTATGTATCTCAACTTAATACGAAATTTACGAGTATTTTAATTTCTTTTTCACTTGTCATTTAAGACCATAAGTGAATTTTACGTCTCAATTCCATTATGCCCGCTAATCCGAGTTATCGAGTGTATGTAGGTATATACATACATATGTGGAAATAAGTATAGACTCGCAAATTTAACGAGAATTGCCGTCGTTAAGTAAGTAATGATGTACAAGTAGAGTCACAATCATTCAATTTTGGGGCAGCGATCGTTTGGAAGCGATCGGTCGGTGAAAAGTATAGAACAAAATACATAAATTACTCAATGCCGCCGTTCTAATGAGTCACGTACATATCTACATATGTATATAAGCGTGCACATGTCCATAGACGTAATAAAATTGATTAATACTAACTGTTAATTACATTTATTTGCACCGATACTTTTATGACTTAGATTATGGAGTTATGTAGAAAGGGACTTGTGAAAAATATGTAAATTTAGTTAGCATTCAGCTGGCAGCAATCGAGTATTTTTCACGAAATACTTTGAACATAAATCATAGGGACTTCTAGGCGAGTAATTTGTGGAATTTATGTTTAGGTGAGTAATTTGTGGAATTTATGTATAGGTGAGTAATTTGTGGAAACAAAAATTCAGTCACCATGGATCAATAGCGCTCTCCTTCACCATAACGGCAGCTCTTTCTTCATTTCGACTGAAATACGTACCGATGATGCTGCCAGCGTGTACACCGCACGTAAAATGGGTTCTATCAACTTCGCGAACAGATTTTTTTAAAGTAAATTTCCACAATTTGGAAGCGTTGTTCTGCCCTTAAACGAAACACCCTATATATTTATTACAAAGATTACTGAAAGGTAAAACGTTGTGTTTAAAGTTTGCTTCAAAGTTATAAAAAATTGTGAGAATATGAGAAAACTTGCGAGAGTCGTTTGAAAAATCTGTGCAAAAATTAAAACTACTTAATTGATTAAGGTAAACCTTTTTTATTTTTCGAAATAGTTTCCTTTTAGGCTTACACCCTTCGTTCAACGCTGTTTTGGTTTGTTAATCCCTTACGACAAATAGGATTTTTCGGAGTCTGGAAAATAGCCATTCGTTTCTGCAACTACCTTCTCGTTTGAATAAAATCTTTTTCCCGTCAGCCCTTCTTGGGCACAATGGTAGTCCGAGTGATGCGAGGGAACCAATAGGGATCCGATGAAGAACATTAGAGATGTAAAACGAATTGGAACCCTGTTTTCATACATTTTGTGACTACAACTTTTGAAGCGTGAGCTGGTGCGTTGTCGTAATGGGAAAGGAAAATCATTTGACATCCTCGATTCAAACGAATGCAAAATACAAAGAAATTGATCGATCAGGCTGAAGCTTTGTGTGCGTTTTTCCAAGAGATGCTACTAACTAAACATAACCTCGATACGCGCCAGTGGGGTCATCTCTCTTTACACAGGCTTTTCAAACGCCCCTCGTATAAAAAAGCAAAGGGACATATTATCAAGTGGTGCCTTTTTATTTTCCTTGAGTTTATGATGATACCAATCATCCCAATCCAAAACAGATAGTCCTGAGCTTCCTGAAAAGAATGAAAATTCATCTTTAGATATCGCGGATCTTCTGCTTAGAAAGAAAATCTTAGATTGGTACAATGAATATAGCCCATCACGAACATCAGTTGGAGGACTTACTTTCTATTTTTCAAGAAAAAATAGGGTATTCCGAGGATTTTGAGTCAAAAGATAAATGTTTCTACAAAAGTGGTATTGAAATGTTAGAGTGGCGGTGGAATGATTGCGCTGTTCTTGATGGAAATTACGTTGATGAATTCCGAACAAAAAAAAAAGAATGCGTTTGTTTTGTTAGGGCGTGTTACATACATATAATACCATACATACCTAATGTACTATCTGGCTCGGCTTAGTGGACAGAATTACGCCTAATACAGAAGAATAAACAATAGTTAGATAGTTTGACTTTAATCATTATAAATAATTTTGTGTGTAATTGAGCTATGAGCAATGCTATTTTTCAATTTTCTCGAGGTAGCTTGTTCAACATAACTTTTTAACAGTTACATAATTACATGCATATGTACATGGGGATGTAGAAGTCCACTTGACATTGAATTTTATTATTCATTTTCAATTAGTGGCAACTCGAAAGGCAGCTATGCTTTTCTTATCATTCTTTTACGCCTTACATACATTTTTATCTTTAAACATATA
The DNA here is from genome assembly GCA_037575425.1 of Anastrepha fraterculus. NCBI lineage: Eukaryota > Metazoa > Arthropoda > Insecta > Diptera > Tephritidae > Anastrepha > Anastrepha fraterculus. The sequence continues at coordinate 196,349 of JAYXIM010021936.1, read as the reverse complement.
CAATATTCACTTTTGTTGGTATGTATGTATGTACTGCCAAGCAGAGGTGATAATGAAAAGCAGTGGATGATGTCATACAAATAAAATGAATGATTTACTTATGAATGGCACGTACACTGTTGGAATTCTATACAATTCAGTAAATTGTGAAAGTATGTGTGTATGAATTGTATATTTAATTAAAAATAAAATGCACATACATATATACATACATGATAGGTTTGATGAAATTTACTATTATTTGAGTTTCCCCCAAGTGGAAAGGACACTGCATTCGAAGTGTTGCCCACTTTTATGCAATCGGCTGTTTCAGTCAAAAATTTAACTGTTGTTTTTGTGTATTCTTTCAAACAAGGCAACCATTCTAAAAATGTTTTGTACTATTGAAATTCTGGGAAATCTGGTTTTTTGTTTACTAGCTTAAAGAGGTAAATTTAATCCGGAGAAAAAAGGCATGATGTTAAGAATTTTTTCTTGCGATACAAATTTTTCGTTTTAATGTTTTATTTTCCGACATCACGGAGAATAGATGAAGAAAAACTCAACACTTCAATATACAAATTAAATACCAGAGCTTTGGATTTTGTTCGCATATTTTCGAACAGTCCGGTTGTATGAGTAATGAGTGCCACTGGCGGCGTGACTGATTGGGCTGCTCAGATACGTCTGAAAAAAAACCGGCCGATTTTTCATCAGGATATACGTCGCTATGGTGGGTAGCAGATTTACAAAAAAAAAAACTTTTTTGTAGACATTTTATCTGTTTATTAGAAAAACAAAAAAAAAGGATTTTTTCACGTTCTCCCTCTTAAAAAAAAAAAGAAAAAATGATTATGAAATTATAATTCTGCTACCCGCGAGAGCCACAAGTCTACTCAATAACATATTAAAAATTCAAATCAATCGGTTCAGTACTTTTTAAGAATTACGCCAACTAGAAAAAAATAGTTTCGAGAAAAACACGCTTAACGGTTTCGAGAAAAACCGGTCTCGTTTTAAGGACTGTAACGTCTAAACTACAACGAATTTCAATATAAAAAATTGCAAGTATGTAAATTTTTTAAAGTATAAACTATCATAACATGAAAAAAAATCGATTTTGTCAAAATCCTAGACCAGAGAGTGCCTTAAAGTTGAGCGTGCCACAGTGAAACTCCCGAGGTGTTTCAACAAAAAGTTGTGTTACAGTGTACATCATTATTTGAAATCAAAACGATCTGAAATAAAAAAAATTAAAATTAATTTGTTAAAGGAGAAGTTTCTCGATAAATTTAAAATTTTCTTAGACTTGGGAGGCAAAAAGATATTTTCGCTAAAAAAAATCGGCTATGTTTTTTAAAGTAAGATGAATAATAAAAATTAAAAACAAAAAATCTCCCAAAGATACCTAGTGAGTTATGTGAAGAGGTGCTGCGAAAAATTTGAATTCAATGGGTCCAGATTTTGAGTTATGGCGTAGACGGACTTGAAAAATAAAAGTATTCAGAAAAATAATTTTAAGTTGAGCAGATGTAGTAACAAGCATTTGACACTCAAATACTCATAGCTTCGTAAATTTTGCTGCGACCGACTTGAAATTTTGGCAAAACATTCTTGAAGTTTTCTGCATTCTTAAAAAAAAATAAAAGAATAATAAAAATAAAAAAAATCTGAAAACCTTAACCTCACTCAATTCGTAAATAAATAGGTATAATTTTGAAAATATTAGAAATTAGGTTATACAAGTGCACATATTTTCTATTGGGTTGTGTTATTGACTCGAGCTTTGCCACGGGAGAGGAATTCTCTGAAATATCAAAGCCATACTTATAAAAAATTATACAAATCGCTCATTCACTTCATAGTGTCATAATCCGAAAACAATTTTTGTTTTAATAAGTATGCAAAAATTACCACCGAAACTATTTTTATGCTGCAATTGACAGTCTTTCATTAGATGAAAATACTTTACTTTTACTTTACTGAAAATACTTTACTTTACTTATACTTTTATTTCATCCCAAACTGAAAATTTTGAAGTTGTTTTTATCGACTACTGAAGTAAAGATATTTCTAAAATAGTGTTGTTTTAAAATAAAACATGTTAAAATTTAGATTCTTTCAGGTTTCACTATTTTTATTTAAAATCCGCCAGATATCGATGTTGAAGGTTATCCAGCAATACTTTGCGTTACAGCAGCAAAATTCTCAACAAAATATTTTTGGTCTGCCTTCTATTGGTCCTTTTTCTATCCTCGACAGAGCCAATTTCTTGACTAACCATTGAATTGGCGACTCATTCAAACGATTATTTCCGCAAAAAAAAAAAAATCACGAACTTTGCGATATGTTGTTCTTAAATAAGCCATTTTCATAAAAAGACAGACATAAATCTATAATTTTAACGCGTTTTTCTCGGTCAACTTGGCAGATTGCCACAAAAAAGATACCGTTTATTCACTACTGACATCTAGGCGTCACTTTTGAAAGACTCTTTATGTATAATTTTAATAAAAAACTGACAATAATAGACTCTTTCATTTCTTCAATTTTTCTTGCAGGGTATGAATGCCATTTAAGTGTACGTTTTGGTATAAAAATACCTGTTATCAGCACCACTTTCGCGGGGAGTCATAATGCGTAAAATTACCTCGCCCTTGAATTTCTATACAAAGCTAAAAATAGATAAAAACTTAATAAGAAGTTTATTTATACTTTTAGAGAAAGGCAAAGTTTCTCAATTTGTTTCTACAAGCAAAACAATTCCACGCAAAATACTTACTTTCCTCTCATGGACTTTTATGGATAGGAGCTCTCAAGGTTGTAATGTTTAGTAGGCAAAATTCACTTTTGTTTATTTTCGCATGTTTTAAATATTTTTACGTATGTGAGTACACTTCAGAGCTTTGCATTGTGAATGTTGTTTGATTGCAAATCAACTGTTTATACACACATACATTCATAAGTATGTTTTTGCTTGCGTATTTATACATACATAAATATGTATTGCCGGCAAAATACGTTTAGTTTGTTTATTTCTCATTGGATTTGTTGTTGCACGCTTATGTCATCAACGAATTAAGTCAATTAAATTCATTTTTCAGCAGTAGTCCATAAACTGCAGAAAATAATTTAATACGTATTTATGTAGCGATATGTGTGGGTATGTACACCTTCTACTAAAAAAAAACCTGTGACAAGTGTTTTTTCATTAATCAAGATATTCGCTGTTTGCTTCGTATAGCGAAGGGCGCACTTTCCACCCTTTTCCGATTTATACTTGTAAAACAATGTAACTATGCGCTTTTTAGGAATATTGTTTTAGAACGAATGGCTTCAATCGTTTCATGACGCTTTCCTTATGCTAATGTAGTTTCAAGAATAATTAAAAGCTGCAGTTAGCCAAATATTATAAATTGAATAAGGTGAATGTTGTAAATGAAAACAAAAAAATTGCATTGCTGTCAATAATTCACTCACAATTCTTGACAATATCGGCGTCTGTCAGTTTGTGTGATTGAAATCGTTTGCGCCACTTGCATATTTGTGTACGGATTTGTTCAAAGCATTCGATAGAGTCTCTCACAACATTTTATTTTATAAACAATCATTGCGTAGTCAGGGGTGCGGTTCAGCGCACTAGAAAGGGCTAGTGAGTTTCTCTCTGTCCTCCTACAGTGGGCGAAATCGCATTTATGCGAAAGGTGTTGTGTGGTTAAACTTGGTCACTGGTACGTATATTCTCTGAAACGTTGATAGCCTTTTCTAGTAGACCTCAGTGAGGTATTTTAGGTCTCCTCCTCTTTGTGTTATTTATCGACGGCATTCGCAATTGCTTGTCATTCACTAATTGTCTGTTATATGTTGATGACTTAAAAGTGGTTCCAGTTATAGATAACTCAACTGACGTATGTAGGCTTCAAGCAGATGTAGACAAAGTTGTTTATGGTGTCACAAATTAAGACTTTTTTTTACTATTAAAAAACGATATCTTGCCACTTTTTCAAAAATCCTTAATGGTTTTCATACTTATAACATATCTAATCTTGTACTTTAATCTGCCAAAGAATCCAAAGATTTAGTTGCAATTTTCGACAGTCATTTTTCGATTAATAGGCACTTTAATGTCTTAAAAATTCTGTAGTAGGTTTTGTATAACGGGTTTTGTACAACGGAATAGCTACAATTTGACGGACTCTAATGCCCCGAAAATGCTGTTTTCTGTATTTGTGCGCTGTAGGTTGGAATATGTCCTGTTACTTGGAGGCCATACTAGAAATTCTTAATTGACAGGAATAAACGACAGGAATAGTGCGAAGGTTAAATTTTATTTTTACTAGTACAAGTTGAAATTGAATTTTAACAAATTTATAATATATAAAACTAAATAATATATAAAACTAGGTTAGGAATATCCAGCTAATTTGAATAGATCTCGCATAGATCACAAGGGTCCGTAGTGTTACCAGTGTTGTTCGAGTCGTGTTAAACATAGTTCGTGAGACATGTTTTGGCGAGTTTTAATAAACAATTTAAAATTTTGTCAGCAATATCCTTCAGAGGTGAAAAATATACCGATCCCAGGCAGTGGCAAAGGAGGTGTTCTAACGTACCCATTTTTTCTTCGCAAAAGTTCCATGCGTCGTTCTGGACCAATCCCATTTTAACTGCGTGATATGGAGTGAGACAATGTCCCGTACTGACGGGAGTACTGACTCCAGCCAATATTTTATATTCCTTCCTTGGGAATGATAAATAAAGTTGGCTGATTTTGTCCATAGTATTATTTTGGCAATCCTGTGGGCGGTCGAGGCTTCCCAGATAGACTGTGCTTCCAGAGTTAGTTCCTCGTCTAATTCCGTCATTAAAACTGTTCGCCGTCTCATCCTAGTCCAGCGGGTGCCTGTCTTAGCAAGGTCGTCAACTCTCTCAACTCTAACAAATCCCTCTATTACCTTGTGCCCTGGTATCCAGTAAGTTGTGACCTGTCCTTTCTCAAAGATTCATTACAGTCATTATTGCTTTAACAGCAGCTTGATTATCGATGAAGATGTTTGTTCGAGTTTCGAGGGGAGTAAATTCCAATAATTTAGTTCCGTTTTCAGAAAGTAAATAGGCATAGATCTCACCTTGAAATATTGTGCAGTGATTAGGAAGCCTGAAAAGCTTTTGGAGATCAAACTGCAGAGGGAAGACAGTTGCTCTTACTTCTTCCGTCATTTTTGATCCATCTGTAAAGAAATTGTGTGCGTGCCGATCGAATTCTAAACCCTTCCGCCAACCACTCTGTTCTATTACAAAACCAGAACTCACAAAGTTTACTTGTGAAATAACGTAGTCTTATCTTCCGTTTATGTCCTGTATGTTACTGTGACCAAAAAACCTTTGTGAGAATTCTTACAACTAATTTGATTGGATGCCAGTCGAGAAGTTTTTCCAATGCCGCTGTTGGAATTGTGTTCATAGCGCCGGCATTAGAAGCTTTCTTTGCACTTTCTTCTGCATTTTCTTCTGCATTAAATCTCCATAACTTAGTCGATGTTTAAAGTGTTAATTCAACTCCTCCAAGTATCGGAGATTTTGATTCATCACTAGTTTCCATAGAAGAGGAGAGAACACTCCTCCCTGTGGAGTCCCTCTTTTTGCCTTTTCTGAAATTGTACTGGACCCAACGCGAAAAATCTTCAAAACATCGACAATTTCTGTAAAGAACATTAAACTGTATTCTTTCTATATTAGCAGGGCAGTAAATTTTGTCATTAATGAGATCAAAGATAAATGACTCTGACTGAAAAGAGCCTCTGTTACTTAATGGGAAAAGACTAATGAATCGGCAGTGAGATCCGTATGATGGATTCGGGACTCGGATTCCTAAACGCACAAGTTTTTGAACCCTCTCTACTCGATTTACTGCTTGATAAGGTCTCCAAATAAAAGCAGCGTAATCTAGTGTAATTTGGAACGAACAAACGCGGATTATAATATTTTAAGAGTATACAGGCCACGTTAATTTGCACTAAGATCATTAAGGTTTTCTGGTTCTATCGCATTTTACTCATCGCATTTGTCAATAATTAATTGGTGAGTTTGCTCTCTTATTAGAGTGACATTGATGGCCCAGCTCTGCTTCAAAGTATTCATTTTTTTACACTTTCAAGAATTCTTCGTAATTCTCTTCCCTTCTTCTGCTTTTAAGATTTTTCAAATTTTATACAAAAATTAATCGCGCTTTTTCAGCTGACCGATATTTTCACAGTATGCCAAAATGGAAATAGTTTAGCAAATACGAATATTTTCCAAAAGATGGCATTATACGTTTTTTATTCATAAAAAAGTTCAGTTTTTCTTGGAATAGAGGGTGTTTGCTTGTAATGTAAATATCAAAAGTGTAATTTTCAGTAAAGAAATAATGCAGGTTTCTGAAATAACATCGCTTCTAATGGCCACTTGCCAGCAGAGTAAACAGAGTTGAACTTCACAAATTTTCATTTGGCATACAAAAATTTTAAACAAAAGGAATCGGACACATGAAATAAAGCTTAGCTGAGACTTGTTTGAATGGCTATTTTCGGCTTGCTCATCATAGTGGCAGAAATGATATTTGCCATATGGCGCAGAGGACTATACACAGAAGGCTTGATTTTTAAATAAGAGAAATACAAAAAAAAAATATTTAATTGTAATAAACTAAATTATATAGCTAGTATACTTGTTAATGTAATTTAGAGATTTTCAAGACTTTGAACTGGTTAAAACAAAGGAGGGCTGCCGAATACGTGCATGTGGAAAGTTGAATTATAATTGACGTTATGTTTCTTTATAAGTGATAGATAAAGTTTATGGGGGAAACCAGGAGAATTAAAGGGCAGAGAATTAGGGCACGCATAAAAGGTACAAAGAGAAGCGGATGCTTCGACACAGACAGCAACACGAAATCGGAATTTCGAGCTCGACCAGAGTTTAAAAATATTGTTTTTATTCTCGGTTTTAGCTACTTTTGCTTAGTGGTGAGGCAATTAGATTTTTACGTACCTACTTACACATGAATGCCCGAGAAAAAGCCAGCGTTAACCCATGTTGAATGATCTGGATGTGTATTTTGCTTAACATCATGACATCATATAGTATGCCGGCAACACGTCATCACTGCTTTAAGAGATAGTCAGTTGTACATAGAAACCGGCATTCGCGCATAGCGTCAGCATCATGTACTTGAGTTAGAATGGCAATAAATAGCTGTTTTAAAAAACATATATCTACGTATGTGTATGTATATATAATAACACACAGTTTGTATGTATGTATATGCACATGTGTGTATGTGTCTATGCATGCGAATGTGTACATACAATTATTGAATTGAATTATTCATTTAACTGGTTTATGAAATAATAAAATTATTTTATCTTAGAGAATTTCGTGATCACTCACTTATAAATGTTTTATTGTTTTTCTTCTTTTTCAGTTGGCGAAATTTTAGGCCTGTGTCCACAAAAACTAGAATACTTTTACAAGTGAGTAATTTAATTCGACAACATAGTTTGTCAAGTAAAAATCACATATTCTTACATGCATATAGTATGTACGTATATTCGTTCACCTACATGTGTGTATGTATACGCAATTTCAATGTTGATGCCTATACTATGTCTGTTGCATGATCTACACCTTGGCATGCATTTAAGAAACAAAAATTGCCAATTAGTTCCAGCTAGTAAGTCATCCTAAGTTTAGGTTCCATGGGCTGATGTCCACGCAAGTCGGGAGAGAGTGGCCAGGATGATTCTTTTGCAGACGGTTCAAGCAGGTCACAACTCCCGGGCGTGGACCTTGCGACATCTATTGTAGCTCCCATATAAAAAAAACGCAAAATTGGTGTCGGATTTGTAGTGGGAGAGAAACTTCGTCGCCAAGTACTTTCATTCACTCGTATTAATCCGCATCAAAGCGTGATGTTTCCACGCCCAGATGGAATATAAAGACGATGCGACCAAAATATTGCTTCTATGAGCGCCTGGAACGTTCCTATGAGCGCTACCCCCGCCAAGACATAAAAATCGTGTTTGGCGACTTCAATGCCAGAGTGGGCAAGAAGGGGATTTTTCGTCCCAAAGTGAGGAAGTTCAGCCAGCACAACGAAACATTCGACAACGGACTGAAGCTGATCATTTTCTTAAGCAAGCTCTGGATTAGGCCGGTTTGTCCCGCACAGGTCAACAATAGTAAATTGTAAGTTAACTAGTCCGGTTTGACCCAGAATTGATGGAAACATATCGAGGTTACTCAACCGACATTCCATTAGTTCTTCGACCGACATTCCATTAGTGCAGTATTTGGTATCATCACCGGGCACTACTTAATGGCAACACTTGGAAGCATATGGCGTTTTCCTTTAATGTTTACGGCAGATGTGGAGTGTTTTGAACACTTTTTCTTCTTTTGGAAACAGGCGCATCGCTATTAAAATTCTTACTTCTTTGGATGTCTGGCAGACTTTGAATCCGTAGCCGTTCACAATATTTGCGGTTTTATTACATAGAGGTGAAGTGGCCACATTGGGAATTAGAGGGAAAGTTTGAGTCTAAAAAAGTGGCATTCCCTCATGGAGAATGCAAGCTACCGTAACCTAACCTAATATCGTCTACAAACAATGAATTTAGGTACACGATCTTGGTATCGCGCTGAATGACGGAATGAACCTATTGGTTGGATGGAAAGCTCGATATGAACACTGACGCATAAGTACCTACATAGTTCCTTTTTTAAATAAAAATTCTAGAATTAAGTGAATAAAATTCTTCTTCTTATAATATTCATATATGTGGCTTTTGCTATGTACATAACTTCCTAAATGCCTTAGAAGCCAATATGGATATCCACCAAAGTGAAGTTTATACTTCTCTAGCATCAAAACATTTAAAATCTGGGAAGCAGTTTTCAGTGAACACGTTTATCCTTCAGTCATGTTGAAATCAAAAGTAGTGCAAATGTTGAGGGAAACGGCGGAGGCATTATTTGCTTCTCGGCAACCTGGCAACAATAAAGTAGGTATAGTCTAATTCCCATGACAGCCGGTTTTACGTACCGGAATGACTCGGGCTTTTCCAGACCAAGGGTTGCTACTCCTGTAAACTAGCCCGTTTACTGCGTTTAACCCCAAAGTATAGACTACACCAAGTAACGGACTGTTTTTAAGGTAATAAAACCCTTTTCAAATAAAATAAAATAAAATAATTAAGAGGCCGATAAGTGTTTATACATTGTTTTGATCACACATTTTATCAAAAAAGTACTTTAAATTGGTCCATAAAACACAAAATAATTATTTAGGCTAAAATTTCTGGTAAAAGCTTAGAAAAAGTTCCTTTCTTGCAGCCAAAACTTTTGCAGACCATTCGTTTAAGGCCATAATTGAATATTCGTTAAAGGCCATAATTGACGTGAACCCAAAAATGGCGTAACTTTTTATGGTCCGACAAAAGTTGCGCTTTTTGGCTCTAAAGGATCAATTTGGTTCGGAGCACGTTTCTAGGACGATGAGGCACGGAGGCGCTAAAATAAATGTGTGGGGTTGCTTCTCGTAATAGTATGATACCACATCTACATATAGGCAAGTAGGTGAAATGGTTGAAGTATCACTTTGACACTCGCCAAGTAGCACTAAATCACTGTTATGAGACCTCCAACAGGAAGGTATCTGGAGCCAACCAGAGCTGTTGATGTAATGGAGGAGACTGATGCGATTTATGTTGGCGCACTGTCCCAGGCTGTCGAAGAAAGCGGCACTCAGTGACCATAATCGTCTAGCTTCCAAGCCCGGACATTTACAGAGAAAGTGCTCAACAGTCTCCTTCTTTGAAAGGTCCTCACAGCTTCTGCACTACCCATTGGTGAACCTAGATTTTTTGCGTGTGGGCCGATCGTCCAGTGACCGGTAAACACAGCTATGAGTTTGAAAACTGAATGGCAGGGAGTCCCCAGGACTTTCTGAGTCTGCGTCTATTGTACTGGGGTCAAAGGGTTTTCGAAATAGTACATGAAGAAATGAAGCTCCATCTATTCTGCGTTTCCTGAGAAATAAGTTATGACAACAACTTTTAACAATTGTCAGGGGGATACCAATGAGCGGGTGGGAAGTCTCTGAGACCAATTCAGTATCTTTTCTGGCAAGCTCATCAGTAGTTTCATTTCTCTCTATGCTCCTGTGTTTTGGAACCCAGATCAGATAAATGCTACCTGCACACCCAAGAGATTTGATCACCTCCTTACAGGAGTTAACTAGTTTGGTTCGGCACCATGGCGTCGTCAGCGCGGCTTGACTATCGGAGAAAATGTTAATATCTCCCTTGCTCCCACATTCCCTAAACATTCTGCCTGAAATACACTAGCAGTATGCGGCATTTTTAAGGAGATAGATAAATTGCCTGATTTAGAGAAAACCCTGCTCCAAATCTCGTTCCCATCTTGGAGCCGTCAGTGAAGACAGAGGTGCAAGCTGCGGTGTAAATTTTCCTCTCAATCCAATTCTGCCTATTTGGTAAGATTGCCTTCGCACGACCATCAAACCCCAGTTTGGGGATAGAGAGATCTGTCCGAAGTTCGGAGAAATATTTCCTCTACATATATTCCACTACTATTATTTCACGCTTTCAGTATATCGCTCGTTTGCCATAATTCAAAAGACTGAAATGTTGGCAGAGAGCCCTTCAAGTTTCATCGCTTTACATATTTATTAATGTATGTATGCGTGAATATCTTTTTCCAGAGCATAAATCCAAATGAATTATGTAGCAAAAGAGGTAATTTTTATTGCTCCCGGCTATAACTTGGAGAGCAACAAATTAATGGGGTCTACGATTTTTTATGTAATACGAGTAAAATTAGATCTCCGTAGTTTTCAACATTGTAGTGGCGCTGTAATAAAGTGATTGAAATAAGTGTAGCTTTAAATTTCATTGTATTTTTTAAACGGAATCCCTTTATTTATGTGTGTATGTAAGGTCAATTGCCGACTCAAACTTTTTTTGATACATTTTGCCACGCATTGGCGACGTTGATGGCGCCAAATCAGCTACATACAGTGTATTGACTTTTACGAGGGTGAGTAGGTTTATGGTTTTCGCATGCGCACTACTGCCGCTCGTAAATTAGACGACGCATAAAGTCGTAAACACAATTTAGCAAACATTCTCGAGATAGAAATTGGCACATGGATGACGGAATGGAATGACTCGTACTTAGATCAGACGTGAATGGGAGCGCAATTTTGAGTGGGTTGATTACATCATAGAATCTAGCGCCAAATATAAATGAATTACACACACACTCACATATATGAGCACATGCATCCAGCGGCACATCCGGGGTGGTCAAACGGAATGTTCATGGCTTTGCTACTGTTTGGTGATACTTTTGTTTTCATTTTTGCTTATAGCAGTTTTACGGTTGTGTCTCGTAAGAAAAACAGAACATCATCATTCTTTTATGATGTGTAACAAGCATTCGAATCTTGCCAATAGGAAATATTTTCTTTTTTCCACTTTTTTATGCTGATAACCAAAACTTGTTGTTGGTGGTTTAAATGTGGTATTTACAGTCTGTCTAACAGAAGCGTGACCGCCATAACTTAGAAACTACTTGCCAAATTCGATTCAATAAAATGTATAGTCACCACCATTAGCTATAATGGCTTAACATCTTCGAGTTATACTTCGTGTAATTTATGCGCTAGTTGCAGAGGTAATCGTCTCCAAATCAATCGAATTTGCTTTCATAACTGTTTGGGCGCCATATTTGTGTTTGCTTAACTATTGCTCAAACTTGTCCAATAGTTTTTGCATAAAGCTACTGTGATGAAGGTCGATCCTAAATTTAAATAATATTTTGCTGTATCCACACCTTCTTCTTAGATGCCTTCTTGCAAAATCCAAGGTTGGCTATTTCTTCCAAATATCTTCGCAGCTGGCGGTAATAATGCAAACACAAATAAATCAAATCCTTTTTTCGGTTAAGTAGCCTTAAACAAGAACCTCATCTGGAACCGAACTGCTCAGTCGTTGAAGTTTTCGATATCAGCAGTAAACCTTTCGTTTGGCCAACGTTTTTAACTTCGGTATACCATTGAAGCCATTTATCTGTGAATATCTTCGACTTCTTCGCTGCAGAAGCTCGTGACATTTTTGGATCTGTAGAATGTTTACAAAAGAATTCTCCTTTGAACATTTTTATTTTCGCCTCATCTTAGTTTCGGAACTAGTAAATTTATCTTTTCAAGAGGTTGTGAAAATAAACAAAGTTGAGAAGACTTTCAAGTTAGAAATAGTTTATCGGCTTGGTTAGTAAAGTTCACTTTTTTAGTTAGTTGAGAAAGTCGCCTTAAATTTTCATACTATTTCCGGGATATATTTCTATTAATGTTCATTTACTCAAACCGTGCATTTCGTTTCTTTAGTATTAAGTCTACTATATAGTATGATTATAAAACCTTTTAGTACAGGGGAGCTAATTGTAATTTCTTACTGACTAATTATCATACAAGAGATTTGTTGTAAATGGAAATATCTAATCACAAACAGAGACCTTGGCCTAGCAAAATCGAGATCAAGGATCAGTCAACTAAATCATTAATAGCATCGTATATAAACAATAAATATTGAATGATCCTCTTGTGCGAATGGGGTTTCAAATCTATGAGCGAGCAACGCGTACTTTAAGACCGAACGGGGTCAATGAAGCGATCGAAGACCACAACGACTGAAGTTACGTTAAACTCTCTCAATTCTATCAACATGGAGGTTACAGAATGAATTTTAGACATTGAAAAGGCTTTAATTTGAACGAACTAACAAACTTATAAAGTGACTCACTGAAATGTTTCGGGTAGCTCTTTATGAATGCTAAATTCTTGTAGGCTTTCGAAATCGTACAATTGATAATTTCAATTTTAAGAGCAACCGCAGTTGCATCTGGCTTAGTCGAATTTTTGAGCTTTTTCTTTATTTGAATAAAGGTAGGTAGGTGAAATGGCTGAAGTACCAGTCTGGCACTCCCCAAGTAGCACTAATGCGCCATTTTGATACCATTATGAGACCTTCAATGGACAGATATGTATCTAAAGCCAACCAGAGCTATTGATTGATGGGATTTCTGTTGGATCACTACCAAGGCTGTCGGGGAAAGAAGCACCCAGTGACCTTAATCGTCTAGCTGCCAAACCCAGATATTTTACAGAGAAAGTACTCAACGGTTTCTTTCTCTGAAAGGTCCCCACAGATTCTGTAATGGTGTTTAAATGGTAAACCTATCTTTTCTGCGTGTGCGCCGAACGTTCAATGACCGGTAAATACAGCTACGAGTTTGAAAATTGAATGGCGTGGAGTCTCCAGAACTTTCTGCATCATGCATCTATTGTACTGGGCCAAAATGTTTTTCAAAAATAGCACTCGAAGAAGTGGAGCTCCATATTTTCTGCGCTCTTCTCAGAAATAAGTTATGCAATTCCCCTATAACAACAGTCAAGGGGATGCCGATAACCTGGTAGGCGATCTGTGAGACTAATTCAGTCAACACCTTCCTGGCAAGCTTATAAGAAATTTCATTTCCTTCTAAGTTTCTATGTTCTGGCATCGCTATTCTCTCGAGGAAGACGAACGATTTAGAAGAAACCTTTTTAAAAATTAACAAAATTGCGAACGGTATTAGTCTGTTTGTAAACGAGAGCAAAACCAAATGTTTACTGAAATCGAGCTTGTACTTTTGAAGCAGTGCAGCATTTTAAGTATTTGGGAGTTATGTTCGCATGCAGCTATGATTCAACTTCTGCAGTCAGAGATCACATCAACGCCGCCAACAAAACGTACTATGCCCCCCTTGACTTGTTTAGTCCCGGCTCTTGTCTAAAACTGCAAAGCTAACTATGTAGAATACCCATATCCAACCAATCTTAATGTATGGATGTGAGGTTAAAGTTGCTGACAGCGTGCTGATTGCTAGCATGGAAAGAAAAATTTTAAGAAAGAATCTATAGAATCCGGTGACAATTTACATCATATGCATCACTAATCATGTTTTTGTGTCATTTTAATTTTAAAAATCACTAAATCTAGTGTCTAAAAAACCGAGCTGGCAACTATGGCTACCGCGCTCAACTAAAAAGTGGAGTGATATCTTCAGCACGAGTCTTTTAAGCTTTAAATTAATAATAATAATACTATTTTTAATAAGCCATATTTATATACTAAGTGGGTATTCGAGTGGTACACCCAGTTCTGTATTTTTTAAGGTGAAGGTCTAAACACGAACGATGAATAATGTAAAATCACGAATGTATGGTTTTAAAATTACCACTGAATTGTAGGTACCACTGTGGTTATTCATTACAGAAATTCAAGATGCCACCGCAAAGATATCATCCACTGCCTCCTTCTAGATTTGCGCCTGTTTGCTACACACATACATACATGCATATGTATAGGTGTAGGTTAAAAGTTGTGTGTTCAAGTTGGCATAAAGATGTAAAATGTGCTGTTAGATCCTGTTTTTCGAAGCGCACATTTCGCTGCCCGATACATGTAGCTTAAACGGAAAATGTAATCATTGGGTCAGGAAAGTTTGCAAATTGGCAGCCAGACCGGCGTCTGGCGCCAACTAAAATGGACACACTGGTAATGTTGCAATATCGGTGAAAGTTTGCTTAGTACTTGTATGCATGGGGATGTATGCACATACAACACGAGTGTACATATGTATGTATAAGGAAATTCAAAATGTTTGCAGGATGAAAGCAGTGAAAGAAGCAAATCGGCAATAGACTACAATTAAATTAAAAAAACAATGAAAATGCTTTTAAAACAGAGGGGAGAAATTCATGTATCTGCATACATATGTATATATCTGAATTAAAAAAAACGCTAAATAAACTCGAAATACATAAGAAACATGCGACAGTGTGGCCTGACCTGTCGACGCTATGGCACCATGTGGAAAATTACCAAAAGTTTTACGAGCGCATACATTCAGGACACGACAGGTTACTCTGTGCAATCATAATTTCATACAAACAGATTCGCTATTATATCGGATTTTTTTTAGCTGCATGAAAACAATCGATATCGGTATCTAAGGTTTGACAGATGAGAATGACAAACTGAATTGACATTTCTGTTCAGTAAGGTTTGGCAAACTATCATGAATCGCTTAACGCCAGAACAACGCTTCCAAATTGTGGATATTTACTTGAAAAAAAAAAAAAAATTATAATAATAATAAATCTTTAGATCTTTATATCTTTAGAAATGAGGAAGGAGCTGCCGTTACGGTGAATGGCGAGCGCTATCGAGCCATGCCGACTTAATTTTGTTTCCAAAAGTTTCTATTTGATTTCAACAAGACGCTGCAACTTACCATACAGCGCACTTAACAATCGAGTTATTGCAATATTCAAGCCACGATTGACGCCATACCGGCCAGATTAATTGAAAAAAGTAGCCAATGTAACTCGTAGCCGTGGCGGATATATGTACATATGCCGAACATCATATTCAAAAACTAAATGCCATGGAATTATCTACCAGCTTATAATAAAAATAATAAAATCAGTTTAACAACTTCCAAACTTTATTCAAAATTCACAAAAAAAACGTCTGGGTATGCACTTTTACAGCTTTTACGATGTTGAGCATTTTCTTCCATATAAAAGACGGAACCTGAACTTTGTTATAGAACACAAGCCTTCAAACGATGAAGCCATTCAGCTACTGCAGCACGCAGAGTTAGCATGGATATTGACGTCGCTGCTTGACCCAAATATTGTTTGAGGCTCTTCAAACATTTTTTTGAGGCCTTCGACAGGCCGTGTTCTCCAATTCTGACCACAAACTGTAGTCTAATGGATTCAGATCTGGACTTTTATATAGTCAATCTTCTGTGGCTAAGAACCCAGAAATATTGTTTTTAGCCACTGCTGGGTGGTTTTTGTCCTATGGGCTGGAGCGAAATCTTGCTGAAAGAACTAATGCTCTCCATTAAAGAGAGTACTGCTCAACTGCTTCACCCTCGTAAGACATTCTTCTGGTAAGCTTTTGCGTCGGTCTTAACCCCTTTTTCGCAGAAATGACGAGGTGTAACGTCTTTAAAAGAGTCTCCCCACCAAACCATTACGGAGGCTGGATGGTGGCTACGCTGAACCCTTGGAACAACATTTTTTGCATCTTTAGAAGTTTTAACATAGATTTTGTCGCTTTGCTCATTAAAAACTTTTTCAACAGTGTAAATTTTCTCATCTGGGAAAAGAATATTTTCATGGCCGTTGACCGCGTGGCTCCGAAGAAGCTACTTGCATCCGTCGAGTCTAATTTTCTTTAAGCGCGTTGTCAAAAGATGACCAGTTGAGCGACGGAAGGCTTTCATGTGGCCATCATCTCTAATTAGTGTTGAAATGAATCTGGTCGATACATTCATTTCCCTGGACATGATTTTCGGCTTTCTAAGGGGATTCCTGCGAATTTTTTCGCCAACAGCTTTTATGGCTTCACTGGTTTGAACCATGCGAGGACGACCACTTCCTTTTCTGCCTGACATTGTCGAAATATTACGTTTTTCTAGCAATTCGTAAATCTCACTTGCACTTTTACCACACTTTTGTAATGCAATCACTGCCATGTGATTTTCCTTAGCTCTGCACTCCTAACTGTTAGCAAATTTGGCACGAAACTGAGTATAATTTACGAGTAGACAAAGTACATATATGAACAAAAGGAAAAAGATAACGGAACTTTTTTCTGCGAATTCGTTCCCGCCGTACACATTCTAAAAGTTGTCACAGAATTTATGGCAAGACTAAGTATATACATATATACATATCCACATATTCACCTCTGTAACGATATGCAAATATGTATATGTGACATTATATTATATTTTTAAAATGAATTTGGAAATGTTTTATGTGAAAAATAACGAAAAAACATATATTTTCCAGAGTGTCCACTGGACATTTTTCTTCTGAGCGGAAATGCTCTTAAATTCAATATTAATGATTCTTTCTTAGGTAGGGCTTTGTTTGTTTGCTATATCTGTAAATTTAAAGCATAGTCACGTCGTAGTTGACAATGAAACTAGACTTTTTATATAACAATTGAATTTTCGTAGGTACACAATTATGCACATTAAGGTGGACCCTTTTGTAAACAAGAAAAAATAGCGTATAATGGAAAATATAATACACATAAAGGGTGTTTTTTTTTTAGAGGTTAGGTTTTCAAGATGAAATAAAACGTATATAATTTAATGTTATGGCCAAGAATTTAGCTTTATTATAAAGATAAGGGTTTGCCATTATGTGTTAATAATGATTTCGGGCAAGTGGCCGCCGCGGCTGGCTCGAATAAATTCCAGCCGAGAGGCCCAATTTTCGACCACTTTTTGCAGCAATTGGGGCCGTATGTCAGCAATAACGCGCCGAATATTCTCTTCCAAGACGTCAATCGTCTCGGGCTTATCTGCGTAGACAAGCGACTTCACATAGCCCCACAAGAAATAGTCCAGCGGTGTTATATCGCACGATCTTGGAGGCCACGCCACAGGTCCACGGCGCGAGATAATGCGCTCACCAAAAGTTTCCTTCAATAAATCGATTGTTGCGTTGGCTGTATGGCATGTAGCGCCGTCTTGTTGGAACCAAAGGTCGTCCACATCAACATCGTCCAATTCAGGCACGAAAAAGTCATTAATCATGGCTCTATAGCACTCTCCATTGACTGTAACATTATGGCCGGCTTCATTTTTAAAGAAATATGGACCAATGATTCCCTCTGCCCATAGAGCACACCAAACAGTGACTTTTTGAGGATGTAACGGCGTCTCAGCAATGGCTTGTGGATTATGTTCACTCCAAATGCGACAATTTTGCTTATTGACATACCCATTCAACCAAAAGTAGTGAGCTTCATCGCTGAACAAAATTTTCTTCGATGCGTCGCGCGAATCGAACCATTATTTTCGTAATAAATTTGCACGATTTGCAAACGTTGTTCAGGTGTAAGTCTATTCATTATGAAATGGCAAACCAAACTGAGCATAAATCAAGTGACAGCTGTCAAAAAGACCATCTACGAAAAAAGTAGTGCCAACTTGAAAACCTAACCTCTAAAAAAACACCCTTTATAAGTACAACATTAGCTTGCAGCTAATTTTAAGTAATTCCTTTTTAATTGATGCGAAATTCTCGATTTTAACCAAATCGGAGTGCAAATATTCTGTCTGTTTCTTTGTTCTCTCAAGGGCCCTCTCTGGCATTATACAGTAAGTAAACACACTCTTAGCTGGTCGTCGAAAAATGCCCACATCTGAGATCACCTGTATCCAAAACGCTCTGTCATGTAAATTTCATATAATCTCGTATCAAAAAGTCTAACAAAGCGCGCTAACCGGGTCTTGGGTTACTTCTACGTGCCCAGTCCAAAGTACAAATCGCAGTTTATGACAACATAATATTCTACTAAAAATTTAAACCCATGGTTCTGACACGGCGACAAGGCATATAATTCTTCTGGAAAATGCAGCCGCCTGTTTTCGAAAAGTGCTTTTCAATAGCAGTTATTCGAATTAGCTCAAGCCCATGTTGGCTGCTGTCGTTGTTGTAGCAGTTTACTAAACCAGGCCAGTGCGGTGTAGTCACCGATCGTCTTGGTCTAACTCATCTAACGGTAGGCTCAGAAAATGTGCTGTTTCGGCAGGTTGGGTCCAGAGGGAGAGGGGTGTTAGGTGAGTAGGTTTGATGGGGTATGTGAATGCGGTGTGCCTAAATATATGCCCTTAATAGGCCGGGCATAAGTTGACATACTAAACTCAATTCTGGATAAGTAGGAATTTAACCTACTACAATATCCAGAACGGTAATTGGGCGCATGTTGCTATTTAACTGCTACTATTCCATGCATTAGCGTCAGCTGTCAATGGCTATTGTAAGAAAAACATCCATACTCCCGTCTTTAATCTGTCGTCGAAAGCAGTCTTCACTGATGCGTTCAACTTTTCTTCTTCTTAGGTACGAGTACCCGCAGTTACAGAAAGTAATGAGTTTTCCCTCGACAGAGTAAATGAATTTTGTGCTAATCAAGTTGAGTCCAATTTTGATGTTCTTTTGTTCACAACCAATAGCTGGTCGGTAGAGAACTGGAGTGCTAGGCGAGAAATAGCAAATATCCGAGTGAACTTCTGCTTGAAAAAGTTTTTAATACGAGTAATTACGAACAGCTCGATCAGTTCGGCAGATCCATAAAATTGTAGAGAACTGCATTTGTAATCAATAACCGAAAATCCAAACCAGTCAAGGTTTTATGCAAAGATGACCTGGTAACCTAGGTTTGGGCTTCAGTTATGGTGAACAACGAAATTGAGCGAGTAACTTCGGCTGCCACGTCACTGGGGACTCGACAGCAGAATATTTCACACGTATTCAAGCACTCGCTCAATCAGTCGTTACGCTGAGAGCCGGTTAACGGTATTATATTGGCCTCACCTGAATTTGTTCACCATGGGTCCTATGCGCGTATGTATGCATACCAAGTTTGATAATCCTCTCATTGAATCTGAAATTACGTCAACAACATACATTTGGATTGTCAAAAAATATAAAGAAGATTTACTTAAAATACACTCTTTACGAAGACATTTCGCTTAAAGATGTATTCGAACTCAGGCATTTCACTCGCAAACGAACTGTCAGTTTTCGTTCAGTTTTAAATGACAAGTGCATTTCACTTGCGTGAAATATGATACATATGAAATTTCACACATATTTCACGGCAATACAATTTGTATGGACTTTGACAGCCATTTCAAGTGAGGTCGCGACCTTAGTATTTACTATGCTTTACGTACCTTAATAATTAAATAAAACCCTAATTAATCGAAATAAGTTTTGTATAAACTATTTCATGAGTTTTTGTCACATTGATGAACAAAGCTTATTGTACATACAACGCGGAGGCAACATCAAGTTAAGTATGTATGTATAATAGAAGTAGATTTATTACAGAACACTGAGAAGGAACCCATCATGAAAATTGAATTCGTTACGTTAGCCAACTTGTTGCTGCTCGTGTCTACTTCTGTTTACACACACGCTTACGTACATATATACTGTACAGTTGCATAAATGTCTGCCAACCGTCTGTTGAGGCGTTTCTTTCTTCTTGGCTGCAGATGTTTCAAACTTTTGCGTAATCGCTTTTGTTGCCAATACGAGTGTACAAGCAGTCAATGGCGTTATTGAAGCCTCAGCTGCTAGGCAATTACTCCATCAATTACTTCAATGACACAACTGTAAATCGAGCACTTTAGTACGAGTACAAGCCCTCCGTTTCCCTTAAAAATGAATCATATTTTTGCCACTCACTTTCACTGTCAAAGATGACAGTTATTACATTATCAGCTGCTCGTCGACTTTACTATCTACTTCTGTGCTACATACATACATAAATGCCACTTAGCTGTCGAGTTGTATGGTCTCGAAAAAGGGAAGCAATCAAGCACGAGTATGTACGAGTAAAGATTCTACGAGGTCCATTCAATAAGTCTGCAGAAAATGTAAGGGAATAAGTGGCATACAAAATTGTTTCTAATAGTTGTTTGAAAAAAAAAGACATGGATGCAGAGGTCGGTTTCACCGTAGTTCGGATATGGGACATAGAGCTGCATTACTAGTACGGTAACTAATTTCCAACATGAATCAGCGGACATCGATTGAATTTTTTTCCCAGAATACCGATATTCTAAAGAAGCGCTAATCTGCTTAAATCTCTCCCCCCATGTTCGTCTGACCCTGTGGGAACTGGAAGACCTAAATGTTCATTACGGTGATACAAAAAGTGTATTTCTAAGGACATTTTCCAGTGATGCGAGTATATTATTAACATCAATTTGCCAATCTTCAGAATGATAGTTGAAGTGGCAGTCGGTCTATAAACCGACTCAGTTAGACTGTTGCCCATCCATTGTGATACCACAGTAGCAGTTTACCTGACTGTTCCTCCTACTCATTCTTGCAGCTTCTGCAATAGTCGAAATGATATACGCTCAATCTTTGAGCATGTTAACCTAGGAGATAGTGGCCTGTGATCAAAGCAGCTAATATAGAGGCGTTTTTCCTTGACTGATTAAATAGCGCCTTTGATCGCCTGACGTCCCATTTTGCCAAATTCTTTTTGTAGCGTTACATGCCAGATTATCAACCCTTTTCGTGTTGGCTGAAGTGACAATGCTATTTGTACCACACATTTTGTAGGTTGAGAGTGGTATACCAAGAGGGAGGCGAGTGGTAGTGCCCTTTCTCGATAATTTGTCTGCCTTACGATTCCATGGTATGTTACTATGCCCTAGCACGCATATTAAATGGAACTAGTGACAACCCCATCAAGAGATTTAATCGCCGCTTGGATCTCAGAATAAATATATATATATATCAAGTAAAATTATAAAATTCTACGTTGGATTTCAACGTAGAATCTCTCTTGCCAACAAGTGCTACTTTGGACTAAGTAGGCAACTGAGCAGTAAAGTCCTCTCTCGACGAACAAAACTAACACTCTACAAGACTCTCATCATGCCCGTCCTACCGTATGGCGCAGAAGCTTGGACGATCACAACATCCGATGAAGCGACGCTTGGAGTGTTCGAGAGAAAGATTCTGCGTAAGATTTTTGGACCTTTGCACGTTGGCAACGGCGAATATCGCAGACGATGGAACGATGAGCTGTATGAGCTTTACGACGACATGACATAGCGCAGCGAATAAAGCTGCAGCGGCTACGTTGGCTGGGTCATGTCGTCCGAATGGATACAAACGCTCCGGCTTTGAAAGTATTCGATGCGGTACCAGCTGGTGGTAGCAGAGGAAGAGGGCGGCCTCCTCTGCGTTGGAAAGATCAGGTGGAGAAGGACTTGGCTTCACTTGGTGTTCTCAACTGGCGCCGGTTAGCACCAGAAAGAAACGACTGGCGCGCTTTTTTAAACTCGGCCAAAATCGCGTAAGCGGTTATAGCGCCAATTAAGAAGAAGAAGAAAATTATAAAATAATATATATTTATATTTATTCCTTTTACTCCATAGTGAAGCATAGGGCTACAACAAAACTCTTAAATCTGTCCCTGTCCAATGACATTCTTTTAATTTCATTCCAGTTCATTTCACTTAATGTTATCTCCTTCTCTAGCTGTCTTCTCCAAGTATGCGCTGGGCGTCCTCTTCTGCGTGATCCCTGTGGGTTCCATTCAATGGCTTGCCTCGTGATATCTTGTGCGGGTTTTCTGAGCGTATGGCCGATCCAGTTCCACTTTCTTTTCAGAATATTTGTTTTGATGAGCGTATGGTTCGTCAGCTCCCACAGTCTGTCGTTGGGTATAGTTTCTGGCCACCTTATCTTTAGTATACGCCTAAGGCAGCGATTTGTAAAAGATTGCATGCGTTGTATTAGCCGTGGCGCAGCATTCCATGTTTCACATCCGTATAGTAAAACGGATATGACGTTGGAATTAAATATTTTTAGTTTGGTGCCACGCGACAAGAATAAGGAGCTCCAGATGTAATAATAATAATAATAAATAAAATAATATAAAGTATATTAAATACAAGATCAGAACGATGCGTGCTCAAACAATTCGTTACAAGGCAATATTAAAAAAAAAATTCTATGAAGGTGTGCAGAAAGCGTAAGAAACTAGTGATGAAGTTCGATTCTTAATACCTAAAATAGGACCAAACAGTTCTCTGCGGTCATATCTTTGATAAAATTGAAAAAAAAAAACTATAATGGTATAATCAATCTGTCAAGGTGGCGCAATATTATTCATAAAATTTTGTTTTTAAATAATTTTGAAAATGATTTCGCGTTATGGAAATCTTTATTTTAACCTGCAGCTGTCTGGTTCACAAGTGACAAATATGAATGACGTGCAATGTCACTTGCAAAAATTTCGAGTATTTTTTATCTTTTTCCACAAGAGAGAAGTTGTTTTATAAACCAAAGCCCATCTATTGAGGAGTTAGGGGGATAAAATGATCCATCAAAATGTTAGCCACTGTGTTTTACATAGGATTGCGAAGTGCAACGTATATCTCAAATGTTAGGATCATACAGTTTCCTATGCCGATTTATCTTAAGAATGTAATAAAAATAAGCCGTAAACTTTCAAATCGCCCATAAACATATATTTTCTTTTGCCTTGTGTACCAGAATCCAATATCGGAACCTTGTTATTTTTTTAAGTTGTACAGTGTTACTAATATCTAATAAAATTTATTTGTAATGCTTCTACCGCTTTTCTTTCATAGCTTCATCCAGTTTTTTACTTGTAATATCGGAATTAAACACATTCTTCTTGTTCTTGATTTTCACAATAGTCCAAGTCCTTCTCAAACTGATCTTTCCAACGCCGAGGAAGCCTTCCTCTCCCTCTGCTACCACCAGCTGGTACCGCATGGACTACTTTCAGAGCCGGAGCGTTTGTAACCACTCGAACGACATGAACCAACGAAGCTGTTGGCTCCAAGGTTATGGCTGCAATGGTCCAACAATCTTCCGCAGAATTTTTCTCTCAAATACTCCACTCCAGTGTTAGTTTTGTTCGTCGTTGTAACGTCCACTTACTACTCAATTGCCTACCTAGTCCAAAGTAGCTCGTGTTGGAAAGAGAGATTCTCCGTTGTATTTCAAGGCGGCGTTAATGCTGGTTCCTTGATAAACGAAACTAGTGCCTCTTAATTGCTGCCTTAATGTGACCGGAAAATTTTCGTTTGGTATTATTGGGAAAAATACAAGCAGATACTTTAGTAACAGTTAGGTTACAGGTAAATATCTGCTCGTGTAAGAGCCTACTTCGACAAAGAGTCAAATTCGTCCATTGCAATACCATATACAATATAAATCATCGGATGTTTATTTCATTATAAAGAAGAATAGTTGAAAATAACATCAGCCATATGACCATCACGACAATATCCTTTTCATGAAATTTTCCATAACCGAATTGCAAAGTGGCTGCCCTATGTCCTCGATGGCCTCACAAATTCCATCTTGAATCGACCCTGGGCTGTTGACGTAGACCTTCTCTTTCACATGGCCCTAAAGAAAAAAGTCACAAGGAGTTAAATCACAAGATCTCGGTGGCCAATTGTGATCACCTCTTCGAGAGATAACACGGTCCGGAAACTTTTCCCGTAAAAGATCAATGGTTTCGTTGCTTGTGTGGCACGTAGCGCCGTTTTGTTCAAAATAAACGTTGCCCAGATCAATACCTTCCAAATCCGGCCATAAAAAATCGTTAATCATCTCTCGATAGCGCGATCCATTCATTCATAACACCTGTTATTGGAAAACCCTTTATAAATTTTATTCCAAACTTCCTTAATTTGTAGTTTCAACTCCGTCACTGTCATAATGCTTTGTTTTTTCATCCATAAGCGTGATAAGTTCAGTTTCTAAGAGTTCGTCCTAATCAACATAATTTTGTTTTGGTTCACTTGGTCGCAACTGTTTTGTTTTAATAGTGCGAGAAAAATTGCTTAATAATCGAATCACGCCCAGAGTGAAGATTCACGCGGCAGCTGACATCATCAAAAATTATTTTTTTGATCTTTTGAAACACACATTTTTAAATGGTGGGAAAACAATTTGTGTAGTTTGTCGTATTAAAAGGCGAACAACAATAAAAAAACTTGTCTCGTCACTTATATCTTTTCTCAAGAACATTTTGATCGCGCCTCGTATCATCAAGTTTGGAGACGACAGATATTAACTCATGTGGCTCGAGTACGCGTTTTGCCATTTAAAATTTCATTAATGTCATTTCAGAATACATGTATATGTGTATGTGTATGTATGCATGTATGTACGTGTGTAGCTATAAGATGCTACTCTTTTAGACGCTTGATAATTTATAATTTTTTTCAAATGAACGTTAATCAACCCTAATTTAATTCCAAGCTAAATGGCTGCTTGTTGATAGATCGGAATTTATTATATCTATTATTGCATGCATGTATGTATAAATACATAGGTACACATGTATGTATAAAATAATTTATTTTTACTTTATTAAAATACTCCTATTTTTCCTTATTGCAGATCGATCCATAACACCGTAAAACATCCAAAATAGTTTAAAATCAGTAAAATAGAATACTAAAAAAATGCCAGCGGAAACGAAAACTGCCACCGCTGGAACCGAGGCTGATACGCCTACGAAGAGCAAAAAGGCGAATACGACCGGAAAAGCTGGACTGGCGCGTGTCACTTTGCTTGATGGCTCTTTGCTTGACGTCACGATCGATGTGAGTAAAAAACCAATTTTATTGCTATTGTTTACATTTTTGAAATTCGCACTTCTTTCTGTGCATTTTTTCACATGCAGCGAAAAGCTAAGGGTCGCGATCTGATCAATACCATTTGTGCTGGCCTCAATATTGTGGAAAAAGACTACTTCGGTTTAACTTATGAAACGCCCTCAGATCCACGCACCTGGTTGGATTTGGATAAACCAGTTTCAAAGTTTTTCCGTAGCGATCCATGGGTGCTGCAGTTTGCTGTGAAATTTTACCCACCAGAACCTTCGCAGCTACAAGAGGACATCACGCGCTACCAGTTATGCCTGCAAGTACGCAATGATATCCTCGAAGGTCGTTTGCCGTGCACATTCGTCACACACGCTTTGCTCGGCTCATACCTGGTGCAATCGGAGATGGGTGACTATGATCCGAAAGAGATGCCAGATCGCCGTTATTTGAAGGACTTCAAAATAGCACCTAACCAAACCCCAGAGTTGGAGGATAAGGTTATGGATTTGCACAAGACTCACAAGTTTGTATTTGAACATACATACATACATATATAATCAATTCAACGGATGTATAAATAAAATAATATGTATGTATTTGTGTCTAGGGGTCAAGCACCTGCTGAAGCAGAATTGCATTACTTGGAAAATGCTAAAAAGCTGGCTATGTATGGCGTTGATTTGCACCCAGCAAAGGACTCGGAGGGCGTTGACATTATGTTGGGTGTTTGCGCATCAGGCTTGCTTGTGTACCGCGATAAGTGAGTACCCTTTGCCGAAATTCGTTTAAGTTTATGTTTGAGGAATTTGCTTTCCCATATAGACTACGCATCAATCGCTTCGCATGGCCGAAAATCCTCAAGATATCTTACAAGCGTCATCACTTTTACATCAAAATACGCCCTGGTGAGTTTGAGCAGTATGAATCGACAATTGGCTTTAAATTAGCCAATCATCAAGCCGCTAAGAAATTGTGGAAGTCATGTGTGGAGCACCATACATTCTTCCGTCTGATGACCCCTGAACCACCGACTAAGTCGTCATTGTTCCCACGCTTCGGGTCGAAGTACAGATACTCGGGGCGTACTTTGTACGAAAGCAAACGAAATCCAATCGATCGCACAGCGCCGAAGTTCGATCGTAGTTTGTCGGGCAGACGTTTGACATCGCGAAGCATGGACGGTAAGATGGGGTGAAATAATGCTAGGGCTAATTAGAATACCACGCACTCAAATGTGTTTACAATTTAAGCTCTCGCAATGGCCGAAAAGGAGAAAGATGCTCAGAAACGTCACACCATGGGACATCCACCAGAGCACATTCCCGATTTCGACTCACCACGTAGTCGCAGTCCATTAAAGAAGGATAAAAAGGAAAAGGTATATTTTGAGTTCTTTTTGCGAAAATCTCCCATCTTTAAGGGAATCATTTTGTTTGAAATTTAATTTTCTAAAAAATATGTTTTGTTTTTGATTTTCTTTAAAATTAACTGACAAATTTATTTTCCTTCCTTTTTCTCGGCTTGTTTTCTTTCTGTAATTAATTCCTCACAAAATTAACCAATTTACTAACAACAATAAAACATCAACAAAAATCGAACACACCGTAAATGTAATGTAAAAAACATATAATTTTGCGAAAATTTCCAAAAACCAAAAATGTGTGCACTACCACACCTAATTTTCTAACACCCACGTCCTTCTATAACTATGTATGTAAAACTCTAAAAAACGATGAACAAATATTCAATGTGCTTAAAAAAAAAAAAATTATCATAATAATTTAAAAATTAAAAATATTTCTGAAATGAACGCTTTTGGCAAATGCGTCTGCGTAATTTTTTTCTTCTAATTTTTCATATACTTCATATACATTTAACCATGATTAACCAACTAAACAATTGATAATATGCACAAACCACAAAACACAAACAACAAAAACCAAAAAACAAAACAACAATTATTTGATCCAAATAACCCCAAATCGTAGTTAAAACGTGAATCGAGCACTGGTACAGCTTCCGCCTCTTCGCAGAGTTCACTCGAAGGTGATTATTCGACCCATACCGGTGCTGATGTGGCAGCCGGCGAGTCTGCCTCGGCCGTCGCCTATCTTGGCAAAGATCAGGTTAATTTCATTTTCAACAGCCAATTTCTATTCTTCTACCTATATTTATTATAGTTACGCTCGTATTTACAATATTTTTCTTCAATTCAGTTTTTAATTAAGAGCCTTACGTATTTATTTATCTATTTTACTTAGTTAATATGTATTTTTTCGATCTGAGCTTTAAGTGTCTTTGTTCGTTCAGGAATTTTGCTGTCCTCCAAAGCTTTCTAAAACTACGATAAGTTTGTGTTTGGTGTTGTTTTACAAAAGAAAAAAAAATTGGAAATTTGTTCTTCGTTTATGTTTGGTGTCCAATTTGTTCATTAGGATAAATAATTTGTTTTCACAGTATATTTAAGCCAGTTGCAAGCAGTTTTCGCAACCATTTCTGTGGACGAGTAGCGCCCATATAGGAGTGTTTTGTAGGCGGACGGTGCAGAGAGATTCATTTTTCTTAGTTGGTAAAAGATTTGATAATAATTAATATTTTTAAAGAAGCTAAAATCCTTTAATCCAAATTCCAGTTATCCTATAAAGCAATATTTATTTGAATTGAATAGTCTCGTGATGAAGTCATCAAGCTTGGATGCCGAATTGACAAAATTTTTTGTTAGCATATGCAACTCTACAATGACAAAGGCACTCATGCCGCGCGATCAGTTGTGCTAGTTTCTACCGCATCAGTAGTACTGATCTGTTTGAGGGTGGTTTAATTCGAGCATGAGTACGAGTGATAGAACAATTAAACAATTGCTTTAGATTTCTAAGTTTAAGGGAAAGGATTGTTATCGGACGATAAGACTCCCCTCGGCTGGCGGGTTTCACAGATTTCAATAGTGGGACCACTCTTCCTACTTTCCACTGGTCAGGTTGAGTACCTTTCTGAGATATCCTACTCCCAATAGATCCCAGTTTTCCAGCATCAGCATGTTAAATCCGTCGGGGACAATGTCTTGAAGCTATTGCTTTATTGATTACTATCTGAACCTCATTGCTGGCGAAAGTAAACGATGCACAGTTGTTTGCCAGTATGTGCAGCCGTCTAGTGACACGGCAGTTTTACCTATCGACCGGATGATTCAAAATGAATTATCGGCTAAAGAAGTTCGCGCATATCTTCGAGTCAGACGAAGTACAACCAACAATAGAGATTACCACCTTGTCGTTGTGCTTCATCGGGTTCGATAGGGACCTTCATACCAGAGTTGAATTGCGGGTCTTGAAGTGCTCCGCCCATTTGGTCCACTGGAGATACCCTGCATTGGCTTGGCGTAGGTGGTCACACTCGTTTGCTAGGACGGCGGTTTTACCTGGAAAATTGGGACGTATGACCCTGATCTTTCCAGCTAAAATTAAGCGAGCCACAGCAACAAAGATTACCTTGTGGAGTGCGCCTTCGCCTACGTGCACATCGGTGGGGATGGCAAGAGCAGCGAAGTTGTCTTCGGTGAATTCCGCGAAGCCGGCCCAATTAGCTTTCTCAAAGTTAATGTAGAAACGGTGATTCGCGAACCCAAAGTCGGCAGGCCTTTTAATTGAGACGATAATAGGTAGATGGTCCAACGCCAGAGATAGCATAGGTCGCCAAGTTATGCCATTGATCAGGCCAGCACTAGCAATTATTAGGCCAGGCGAGCTGCTGCAGCTACGCATTATCCTGGAGGGATATGTTCTGCGAAAAGCTCTCCCCTACGATCGTTTTGCAGGCTTGAATGCCAGAGGTCGTAGAGC
Organism: Anastrepha fraterculus; assembly: GCA_037575425.1. Classification (NCBI taxonomy): domain Eukaryota; kingdom Metazoa; phylum Arthropoda; class Insecta; order Diptera; family Tephritidae; genus Anastrepha; species Anastrepha fraterculus. The sequence continues at coordinate 167,199 of JAYXIM010021936.1, read as the reverse complement.
GCATTGAAGTCAGCTACAACCAAACGGTTTTATCTCTGATAAGCGCACCTATTTCAGGGTGATATCCTGTCGGGCAGCAGGGAACACAAGGTATTTATGTACATATATGCTAAATTTTTCGAGCTCTGCATCGCCTGCCACTACTTTCGTCACGAAAACTATATCGAAAACACGTTCGGAGTTAGATTTACTTAAGACGGCTTAACTTTTACAAATGTCAGGCAATAGTGATACAATTTTGGTGGGACTGTTAATCACAGATGTGGCACTTACCAACAGAAAAAAGTAGTCAAATCTGTTGACTTAGAGCGTCACCTGTCGGTTGTTCCGAGAACTTTTTGATCAAGGTTGTATTTTTGATGTTTGAGTCTAACAGTTTTATATAGAAATTGATTGAAAATGCGGTGTGAGTTTCAGAAACAATTGGCAATAGTAGACTAGCAGCCTGCCAGAATACCAGCTTGTCGATTTTTGAAATATATAGCACAGAATTTTGATTGGAAATAATTACTTACGTCTCTTTTATGTCAATATGTGCATAATAATTCTAAAACAAAAGATAGGGACTCTCTAAGTAATTATAGAATTTAACGTTGATTTCCGCTCTCAGTGCATGAAAATACCAAAAAGAATAAAATAAAAATAAAAAAAAAATTAAATACAAAAAATTATAAAAAATTAAAAAAAAAAACAGAAAAAATTAAAAATACTGAGTGCTATCGTTTATGTGTAAAAATTTCTGAAGTAATCATTGCAAAATTTTCTAAAACGTAAGGGTTTACGGATTTGGCATAATTCGATTTCTTAATTATTCATACCAGTGAATATTGCCAGGTTGGACTACCCATTACTCGATCTCATTCCGTTCAGGGCTCTAGGGTTGTAGGCTATCATTTTTGTGTTACTGACAAACTCTATATAGATTAAGGACGCACAAAATACATTTACGTATTGAAAACGTTAATGTTTACTTTTCAACGACGTATTGAACTTTAAAAAATAGTGGTCACATCGAAAAATTTATATATCTGTTATATGTATGTGCATCCGTCTTTTGGACACATCATTGGGTAGGGCCATTTGCAGCGATTTCTGTAACATATCCGTTCATCCGATCTTCATTAGGATTTTATTGATGTTAGGGTCGCTTACTTTACTGCAGCGCCCATTCTCTTTTTCTTCTCAAAAATGTATTGAAAATTTAAAATTCTACGCTTGGCGTTTTAGGTTCCGATTATTTGGAGTTCTTGATACATTTCTCAACAGATAAGTGATTTCTTAAGGAGGAAAATAATTAATTTATATTAATTTACTTTTTTGTTTTAATTTGATTTTCTGAATATTTCTTATTCTTAATGTGCTTGCTTATGCTTAACTATATTAATGCCCAATAATTGTAGCATAAATTCTCATCCTGCTATTACTCATAATAAAATAATGAAAGCGATAAAAAGTATAACAATTTTTCTAAAATCTTATTTTATAATAATGCTGAGTTCCGAAACAAAAAATTTTATATTCTATGAAGTTTTTGGTACAAAAAATTAAAGTTTTATCGGATTGCGAAATTGAAGGGCATTTAATACCAGGACTCTAAATTTCGAGTTATTACTTTTTATAAAAAAATGTATAAAAAAACTGGTACAGATTACAATTAACTTTTCGCTTACGTAGAACCGGTGGTTGAATCAAATATCCTTGAATTAACCTTGAAGGACAGAAATGGAGAAGAGTTTCCTGTGAACAGTGGTTGATCACGAGTTAGTCGGTGCTAAGTGCAAGGCTAACGCCGACAAATATCGGTATTGAAAACTGCTGGAAATCCCACTTTTGTGGGGTTGTCATTTAAAATTCGAAGATTTACAAACCGGTTCAATGATAAATGCCTTAGTAGAGATGCATGAAAGTGTGATTCAGAGCACTCGAAAAAATTCGTTTTCCATATAAGTAAATTTATACATATATGTATGTACATAAATGCGCAAAAGATAAATAAATATTTGATATTACTCGCTTACATTATTTTGTTATTAAGATTCAATTTGCTTGTTCAATACCAATGTGAAATTCTATATGGCTGCTAAGTAAAATATCTATCATAGGTGACCTAATGACCATTAAAATTTTGAATTTCTGATTTTCGTCCCACTCATTTTGTTGCCCACTATAAGTTTCGAAAAAATTTCAAATATATGCTAATGTTAATATAAAAATGTATAATTGGCTAAAATGTCCTAATATTGGCGCTGTGAAATTTGTTTCGCAAAAGGAAAACATACAAAAAATACACTCACGTACATGTATACATACGTACATACATTGCATTTAAATGTCTCAGTAAATATTATATGTACTCTACCGATATTGCTCATTTACTCGTACACCACTACATATATTTGTTCACTTTAACGCCTTTCATCTTTGTGTATTTTTCGCTGAATTATTTTACTTTCCAAAACGTCTTACCTTATTTACTTACATATGTATATGTGTGTATGTACAGTTTGCGGGATAACAAAATATTAATTTGTGGAAATGTTTTTGAAACTTTGTATTATACGATCGTAATCGCTGTTTATAATTTTGGAGAATCTATAGACTAAATAGATTACAAACCACATTCGTATTACTTAAAACGATTGAAATGCATATTTTTACATACATACTTACTTGTACACCAATTGCTTTTGTTGGCTTAAGAAAGCAGCAAGCCGTGAATCCGAACGCTCCGATATTGAAATGTCAAATCTAATTATTACAAAGGTAAATTTACCCAGCTGCTTTCTAAGGCCTCTTGGCTCTGAGCTTTTATTTGTATATTTACACTTATACATATTTAGGTACTAATATGAATTAGCTATAAGCATGTAAACGCTTGAACAGTAATGACTTGAGCTCAGCTTTGTTGAAAACTTGTCTCGCTTTTAAAGTTATTTTTGTATATTAGAAAGTACATATATTTTACAAATTTTGATTCTAATCAATTTTTTGCATTTTTATTAAATAAAAGGCTGACGCCGAAAAGGAGGCCAAATTGAAGAAGAAACAACAAGAAAAGGAGGAGAAAGAACGCAAGGAACGTGAGAAGAAAGAAAAGGAGGCCAAAGAGAAGGCCGCCAAGGAGAAAGCTGCGAAAGAGAAGGCAGCTAAGAGTGCTGCTGGTGCCGCCGCTGAGGGCATTAACGGTGAGTTTAGCAATTGAATCAAGTTGCTAAAGTTAAAAATATAACATCTCCCATTCCTTATTTAGGCAATGAAGATTTGAATGACTCTAACAAGTCGGATAAATCCGGTAAAACTCGCGTAAGTATTCACTTATGTAAACAGCTGAGTATGTCGAGTACGAGTATACTCGTACATTGACGTACCTATGTAAATAAGAACTAGTATAGTGTAGCATACGAGTACATACAGACCTGTTCTTCTACCGAAAATATAATAATGTTGAAAGATCCTGCAAGAATGCGTGACGTGTGCATTGCTCGATTGTTCTAAATACACTCCATCCGATGTGTGATGTGGTGTACTGTGGTCCATTTGCATATGTATGCTGCATAGATGTCTCCAAGATGTCTCCCAAATTCTTAAGATTTTCATTTGTAGCTTCTTGTCCCCTATCCACAAAAATTTTGATTCTTTCTCTTTAGTTAAGTGTAGTATTTAGAGAATTTTCTTTAAGTATGTATTATATTTATATACCTTGTATGTATTTCGGTAGTGTACCCTAAGTTTTTAAGTTTTATTCACCTGATTGTCGGTAGCTTTTAATTTATCCCCATTTTTATTTTTTCCTTTTTATTTCTTTCTATAATTGGAAACATTTATGAATCAACATATGCGCGAAAAAACAAAAACAAATGAACACTCGCACATTTTGCTCCCGAAATATGTTTTATAAATCGACACGTTAGGGTGGTGGTCTCTTCTCGTCCGGTCGCAAGAGCAAGAGCGCATCTCCGACGAAGGAAGCGAAGGACAAATCGGGCAAAAATAAGGATGGTAAGAGTGGTGAGTTGGTCTACGCTGATCTAGAGCTTAGTGGACCCAATAATCAAGTCAATGATGATAAAAACCGTGCTTCGCGTCAACCCGGTTACACCAGACCTTATGAATACTCAGAAGGTACTGCTGAAACAAGTCCCACGCGTAAGTCATACATTCCTGGCGGCTTCCGTTATGACCAGGACCCACAGAGTGGTAAGCGCGCTGGTCAAGATGGGGATGGACAGTTGTCGCCCACCGCTGAGCAAAAGAAAACCGCAATTGCATTCAATTATGCACCTGGTCATGATGATACACTCAAGAAGACCGCAGAGAAGCTGAAGAGCGGGCAATTATCACCACGCACACGTGAAAAAATAAACAAAGGCCAGTTATCACCTACAAGCCGTGCAAAACTACTTAAAGATGGCAATCTATCACCCACGACGCGTGCTAAGTTGCAAGGCAGTGCCGTTGATGCAGCAGCTTCGCCATTGTCAGATGCGCAAAAGCGTTCTTATTCGCCAACCAAAGGTCAGGCGGTTGGTTACACTTCAGGTGCTCCAGGCAGTTATAAGCCGCTGGTCGATCCCACTGCTGCTTTCCTCGAATCTGAACGTTACAATAGGGAACCAACAGCTGTGGCAGGTGCTGGGTCTGGAAAAGGTTTTCCTGGTAGCACAGATGGTGTAGCGGCTACTAGTACAGCGGCTGCTGGTAAGGGCAAGGGTAGCACACCAGTTTCTCCCAAAAAAGCTGCCAGTGGGTTAGCTGCTGGCGCTGCTAGTGGTGCCGTTGCACCAAAACCCAAGAAGAAGCGTGTCAAGATTATGGTAATTACATCCAAATTCGATCCAAATACAAAGCGCGTTGATGCTGAAAATGGCGCCATTGAACACTCCACTGGCATACTTGATCCTCAGACTGGCCTAATCGATAGCAAGTATGGTCAAATTGATCCCAAAAAGGGCACTCTATTAGCTTTGAATACAAAGACCGGTAAAAATGAAATCTACCAAGGAGAAGTAGATCCAAAAACTGGAAACGTGCATCTGGTGTCTGGTGTTGCAGATCCTAATACTGGCCGCTTGGATGAGAGCTTGGGACAAATTATTTGTATCACACCACAAGACAATCCAGTGGTGGAACTTACTGTTATCACAAGTCGCATTGATCCGGCAACTGGTAAAGTTGATACTGTTAATGGTGAAGTTGAACGTTCCCTTGGTGTACTAAATGTCGATTCTGGTCTGCTTGATACCAAATATGGGGAAATAAATACTAGAACGGGTGAGTTGAAGTCAATCGACCCCAAGACAGGCAAAATTGTAGTGACTAAGAATGTCAAGGTTGACCCAGCAACAGGTCAGCTCACCCTCTTAGGGGTCACAGACCCTAAAACTGGTAAAGTGGATAATACACAAGGTCGCATTATTGAAGTGGGCCAACAAATCGATCCTATTGTCGAGGTTACTTCACTCGCTGGTAAATACGATTCTAAGAAGAACATTATCGACCCGAAAACCGCACTTGTTGAGACTTCCGGTGGTCAGTTCGATCCTAAAGCTGGAAAGATTGACACAAAGTATGGGCAAATTGATTTGGTTAAACACACAATCACGTTTACTGATCCAAAATCAGGCAAAACTGTTACGCGTGATATCAAAATTGATCCAGCCACTGGACAAATTGTGCTTAAGAACCAAATAAACCCGAAGAACAATAAGCCTGATAAAGATTATGCACGCATTATATCCTTACGTATTGTACAACAACGCGTCGATCCAAAAACGAAAGCACCTATCGCTCAAGTCAGCACGGCGAAGGACAAGGAAATTATTGTCGATCCAAAATCTAACCAAATTTGGATGCCCACCGGGGCTAGTGATCCGAACACAAAGGAATCACAATACATTTCCAGCAGTGTGGATCCGAAGACCGGTTACGTTATCACTATTTACGGTTATCTCGATCCGAAAACGAACGAAATCAAGAAACAAAACAAACTCGACCCCAACACCACAAAAATCGAACCATCCTCGGGCAAGATATACACTGCTACCGGAGAGGTTGACAAAACTACCGGCGAACCGCTATACGCCACCACCCAAGTTGATCCCGAATCTGGCGATGTATACACGAAAGTCGGGCGTGTTGATCCCAAAACGGGCAAAATTGTCATTGTTCGAGTACTGCTCATTTCCAAGACCGATGAGCGTGGCCGACCTGAAGAAATCGATCCAGCGACTTGCGAAATCGATCCAGTCTCTGGTCGAATTCTCAAGTTCTTCAATAAAACTGTCTATGTTTATACTATGATAGATCCAGTAACAGGTGAAATTGTACAGGTTGATCCAAATGATCCACGCTTCGCGGGAGCTCGCACCACCGTCACACAAACAATGACATTGACAGGCGAGATCGATCCGGTGACAGGACGTATAAAGAGCGAATATGGTGACATCGATCCAAATACAGGTGACATCGATCCAGCCACAGCAGTACGCGACCCCGTAACAGGCAAACTAATTCTCAATTATGCCCAAATCGATCCATCGCACTTCGGCAAAGAGGCGCAAGTAAGCACAACTACCGAGACCGTTCCAATCACACGTGAGCAATTTTTCGAGGGCGTAAAACACATGGGCAAAAATGCATTACGCCGCGACTCGGAGGCCAGCTCAGAGGATGAAATGACACAGCAATATGGCAGTGAGACTGTTAAGGATATGGTTCTGAATAGCCCCAAACAAACTGAGGGCTCAACGGTAACTACCACAACAACAAAACAAACAGGCAAATATGGCACACCGACGGTGGTGAAGACAACCACAAAACAAGTGCTAACCAAGAACGATGACGGTGTGACACACAATGTGGAGGAGGAAGTGCGGAATTTGGGTACAGGCGAGGTCACCTATTCAACGCAGGAACACAAGGTTAGCCTCTAAGCATAAAAGTATTGTAGCAAGTGTGGAGCACTTTTAGTAGTTTCACAGAATTTGAAAATGTTACAAGTTCACTGCAGAATTTGAGCTAAGTCGAATGTTTAACAGTAATTGCCTGAATTGGTAGAAAAATCACACTTTCGTGAAGCTTGAGATTTATTTACTTGCATATCTATTTTCGCATTCGTAAGTAATGAATATTAGAACTGTGCCAATAGTTGGCTTAGATTTTGAGTTACTTACACATTTTAATTTCTATTCAAAGTCTTGAATATTATACCCTTTAACGTCCCTCTTTGTGGTACAGCTTTAAATAGAACTGGAGTAAGTAAGTTGCAAATTATAAATCGTAAACCATAAATTAGTAATTTAGAAAAAAATGTTAGTATGTAAGTATACCGCATGATTTTTGATTTTGTTTTGTTGTTTAACTGTTGCAGCTTCGATTCGATTTCATTTAACTATGTACATTTATGGAATTACTTGAAGTATTCGAGGTCATTATTCATTGTTGATGCAAGTCCAAGTATTGCATAATTTTAAGGAGCTCTAACGCAAAGGGTGTTTTTTATAGATGTATATTTTTCAAATACTTTACATTAATGTTAATACTTTTGTGATCAAAAAAATTGCATTTCGTTCAAATTTATGGGCCTAAAATATTCCGGCAGCCCAATTTTGTCACGATGTACAGAAGCAGAGGTGTGGCCAACATCAGACTGTTAACCGGCACTCAGCGATTTTGAAGGAATGCGCTGATTGGCTGGCGCACCGGAATTATGAGAACGGTTTGTGTAAGAAAATACTGAGATTTTTGTGGTGGTATACGAAAAAAAAGAACACAATCTTAGCTCATCTTTTAATTTAAGAGATGGTAGTAAATCCTACACTCTCTTGATTTTCCATATCACCATTTTTTGTTTTTATTAAGAGGACGGTTAATATAAACTACCCATTTTTCAGAGAAAACCACAAAGTTTTTGATTTTTCTTTAATACTAATTAATTTAGTTTATTTTATTTAAATATCTAACCATTACAATACAAAAACGTCTGTAAAACTAAAATAAATGAATGGTGTAAAATTTACTACCTCCTCTACGTATACTTACAATACATACAATAAAAGATTTTACCTCATAAGTTAAAGGGTGGTGCAAGTGTACTCGTGGCGAAAAGAAAACTTACAAAATGTAAATCAACTGTAACTTAAACGTGAAAACATAAAAAACACCCTTTTTGGGAGAATAACTAATAATAACCCTTTAAAAATCATGCTTTCTAAACAATCACAAGGTGAGAAAAATATTAGGACTTACTTTCAGTATTTAGGGTACAATTACAAAATTTGTTTTAACAACTGGTATCGCATTAACCCTTTCGACCCTTGCTGTTTTTTTTTTGCTTTGGCTTAGAATTTTTATTTAACTTACAATCGGATTACATTTATTGTAAAAGTGTCTGCTCAAAATATCAAATCGCCACCTCCACTGGGGGAGCGCGAAGCAATATTTCCTTCAATGAATATTTTATTCAAGACTTGCTGATAACCATTTCATTTTTTTTTGGCAAATATTGTAATAATTTATTGTACTACATTGGGGTCTTCCCAATTGAATGGCGTTCCGTTTCTGTTCTGTTTTCTCACATTGGCACCAATTTGAAAAGAAATATTTGAAATTTTTTTTTGCTAAAGTGATTCGAACTACATGCTTTTCAGAAATAACTAAGATAACAGTCCTGTAGAAAATTTTAACAGAATTAAATGTTAAAGCAAATTTGTTAAACGAAAAAGAAAAAATATATTAAAATGTATCGGGTAATTGTTATGCGTCGTATATTTAACTGGTTCTCGATTTCAATATTTAGTATGATGTTCAAATGCCGTTATCTCGAAGACTGAGGCCAATCTGACAAAACGGAGGTCGCAATTAAAATTAAAAGACTTCAATTAAATAAGTGTATCTATAAAAACTGTTATTAAACTTTTGAACTTGCACAGAACTAGCACTGCTGCAGTCTCACAAATGAGTTCTTATTCAAGCAAACTTCATGCAGCCCCATATGGCAGCCAAAACTACTGACAAAGATAACGCTGCCGGTTAACTTATAATCATGCAAAATTGTTCTCAGTCAACGTTGGGGTCGGATGGGTTAAATTCCGTATTGTGGAAGTTGAACTAAACTTTTCGAAGAAAGACAATTGAGGGCTCCTTATGTAATTGGGAGCAGTGCCAGTTTAACAATTTGATTTTCATATACTCATCTGGGTGTGTAATCTAATATAGAAAAATATAGAATTAAGAATTATTATACATTTGATGACTTTGTCTGCGCGGATTCACCACCGCATTTTTTCAAAAACAAATTTTTCGCATTTATATTGTACATACTTCTCGAACTACAGTGCTTTGCTGATCGTTCAATGTTCAACTAAGACAAATTTTCGTTCAGTAACATTTTACTTATAACATTTATTACATTTTATTTGCATTCTTCATTTCAATCCTGATTTGCTTTCATATCCTTTGTTGTGTTCTTATGTTGAATTATGCATCAAACAATTGAAAAACCCATAAACTAACCAGGCTGACGCCGATGTGAGCGGTGCCTATGTAACTGCCACTGCTGTAACCACCCGCACAGCCACAACACACGAAGATTTGGGCAAGAAGGCCAAAACCGAACAGCTCGAAGAGAAGACGGTGGCGACAACGCGGACCCACGACCCTAACAAGCAGGAGCAGCGCGTCGTCACGCAGGAAGTAAAAACCACAGCGACAGTAACTAGTGGCGATCAGGTAAGGAGCGTGGCGCGACAAGCAGTAGCGTTGCATGTTAAGGTTTTACCTGCATGATTTACTTTAATTCTTACTTTCATATTCAATTTAAAAATCTTTATTTACTTTATTTGCATTGTATTTATTTATATATAATCCTTTGCGTCTTAAATCGTCTGTGTTGATTGCCGTACTCGTAAATTGCATTAACTGTTCTGTTGTATGAAATGATACTAATAAACCGACCTGTGTTTGGAATGTGTTTGCAAAATAATTAAAAAAAAAACCATTGCAATGCAATAACCGCAAAAACGTAGTTCCGAGACCGTGGAGACAGTATTTCATCGACTAGCTCTGGTGACTCGGGCACGCCCATCGATGGCCCATACGACGGGTCCAGTGTGGTGCGTACCTCGACCAGCTACAAGGTTTGTGCCAAATCATCAAAGGAACTCATTGATCATATATTTACATACACCCATACATACGTACATAAATACATATATATCAATTATATTTACACCTGTGTGCACTCACATACTATTTACATTTCATTAGTTAGCATTTGAGTATGTGTTGAATACAGTAATTGTAAAAGTACATTAATCGCAAAGCATCCATAAAAGTATAGTTTTGTTCAAAAATTTAACTGTTTCAATACTGAGCAAATTTCGGTAACTTTTTCATAGCCATCGCCTCTGATTGGAACCAGCACCACTACTACCGGCCCACATGTTGAACAGACCCGCGTCATATTAGGCGAAGATACACCTGGCTACTCGGGACATGGCGAGATTGTGTCAACACAAACACTCAGCAGCAAAACGCGAACTGTTGAAACTATTACCGTAAGTTTAAATGAAAATAAAAATGAAATAAAATGAAATTCTCGATGTGCCGACAAATCGATGTTTACACCCAATGCGTACACACCATAATTATGTATTTATGCAGTAGGGTGGCCCAAATAAAAAAAATCCCTAAAATGGTTTTATAGCCAAAAAAATTTGACACCTATTTGATATATTTTTTTAATTTAATATTTACGCGTGCCGCCAACACTTTGAAAATTACCGTTGAATTGTATTTGAGTGTCAAAAAAATTATATCCTATGCTTAATGAAAAAAATAAACTTATTTAAGGGATCCTGAAATCCCCCAAAATTTAAATAGGATCCTTATAAGTAATTGTTTAAATAATTTTCTTAAATAGTGCATAAATTCTCATTTTCTGAATATTTGTTAAAGAAATTAAAGCGCTGGCAAAATGGAGTGGGTTGGACCGTGATTACATTCGGAGAACGTAGATTCGAAACTCCGTGAAACACCAAACTGAAGAAAAAGTTTTTTCTAATAGCGGTAGCCCTTCGGCACGCAATTACAAACCTTCGAGTGTATTTCTCTGCTCCTCATAAAAAATATCTGCCGTTCGGAGTCGGCTTAAAACTGCAGGCCCCTATTGCCACGTCTTAGGAGATTCTGCAACAGAATTGTGATCGCTCATTTACTACGGCCTTTGCTTTATTCTGTACACCTGTTTTGTAGGCACGAGATTGTTCTACAATGACTTACAAAAACAAAGAACTGGTGAACAGAAGGAGTAACTTTCATCATCAAACGAAAAACTAAGTCTCTGAAATGAACTTGAAAGCCCAACTCTCTTAATGATTAGTTGTTTCCCAACTCAGGGTTGTTTTGCGTGGTTGCAAGAAGTAGTGAACGGCGCATAATTTCAAGAGAATATTCCTTAGCGATTACACGATCTTCTGGCAAGAAATTACAGTGAGCAAAACTTTCACGTTTGACCGAACTTAGCGAGGTTTTTTTAGTCTATGCTCTTGAAGCCACATTCATTTGGATGATTAGATTTTGGTTTCGATAATACATACATACAAAAATGGTAAAATATAACTTAGTTTTGGCCATACGAAATGAAATTATGAGAGTAACAATGGCTGTTACGTCACAATGGTTTTGTCGGCGGAATTGTGCTCTCTCATTTCACACGTATTCTTACGCTCTTCCAATCAGTCATTCCGACGTCAGCGAAGTAACATGAGTGGAGATTGCGTTGATTTTTTCCTATATCACCAACACAATCTCAGTTTTGTCGTGTGCTTATGTTATGCCAGCAAATCAACTGATTCCTTCAATATCGTTGAGAGCCGGTTAACGATCTGATGTTGGCCACACGTTTTGAATTCTCTCCCCCGTGGTATATATCTTATTGAATTTTAGTGTTTTCGCACGCTTCTACGTGGTATTGCTCTGGGAAGTGCCAATCGTGATCCCCTGCATTTCTAGTTTAAATCATCTTCCAGCTCGATTAGAGTCAGCAAGCATTGGCCATAACAATACAATACATATAATAACGACGCGATCGACTTTCACGCTAACACCCTCTAAAAACAGGTGGCCCTGCCCCACATGAGCAGCAAAGTGTTTCGCAATCGAACCAGAAATTTGTGGCACTAGTGAAAGTTTTCTAGAGTTGTAGGCAATAGGAAATATTATGTTCATACCTATGTAGGATTGGTATGAAAACGAAATTCGATTTGTTGAAAAACTGTGCAGAAATTTGCCATGCGCATACCTGACGAATCAAAATTATAGTTTTCAAATCTTTACTTCTGTTAAGTGGAAAAGATGATATCTGTCTAGTGACTGCCGCTCATGTTGATACATTTCATAACTTTGCATACCTGTCAAATATTCTACTTAAGGGCTACGTTTGTCTGAGGCGTCTTGGCATAAACACTCGACTTCAAGTAGCTTCAAAGAGCGAAGTATGGGATGGTTAATTTGGGCGATCTTGTTGGCAGTACCAAATCGCCAAAATTGGACATTACCCGACCAGTAAATGTGTCCTTTACAATATTCGTTGTGACCTTTGCTGTTTATGTGAACCACAAGTTCACCAAGCTCCGCTAACTCAAGAAGTTGTTTATCATGTCCCTGTATCGTTCCCCAACCGATATTGCCGATAACGTCCCAAAAAAATACGGCCCAATCACTCTTCTCGCTTGAACGCCGCACTACACATTGGCTTTGAGTTCTTTATGCATCATTCGCGGATTTTCAATGCCCCAAAACCGAAGATTTGCTTATTGATGTAACCACTTAAGTAGAAATGCGTCTCGTCGCTTATGATGATTTGCGTCACACTTGGGATTGTGGATGCCTCGTTGGCTCTAATTTACACGCGACTGATAGTCAGCAGGCATTAACTGATGCGCTGGTGGCGCCCAATTGCGTGGCCCATCGTCACGTGGATGCTTCTTTATTTTTCCTGCAAGGTCTGGTGTGGCTTAACTCTCGAGTCGAGCATGGAATGTTTCTCCAGTTGGCGTGACACGAATAGGAAATTGACGTCTATATTCACTCTGCGCCAACTCCACGGACCGATTATTGGTAAAAAATCAACACAATTATTCCGCTTTTGCGGGATGTAGTGCGCCAGTGCTTATCGGTTTGAATATTGCAGTTGTCTAGTTCACAAGTGTGACACATGCTTGACGTATGGCACGCTTTGCAAAAATTATAACATCTTCCTATAAATTTTGAGCCACTTTGTACTAGGGATGCGAAAATTAGCGGATTAATGAGTACTTTTTTTCAACATGATTTTATACCATATTATTCCCTACACATTAAGTTGAGAAAAATTTATTAATTATGTTGGAATTTAAGTCAACTACTCTGAGGGTTTTCGGTACTTAATACCGTGGGTGGCATTCCTAGCACAAATAAATACTTATAAGTATGTGTACGCATTGGGGAAAAATGTTCGGTTCCGCCCGAACTTACATTTACTTTTCGTGTTAATATTTCATTATGATTATAAATAAATAGTTCTTGTGAAGAAACATAAAGCATCTTATGTAGACATTTAGTTGTTTAGTTGTTTTAAGTTCTAGTGTACAAATCTTTTGTAGTTATATGTATATAAACTGGTTATGGGCCATAAATAGTTTTTGTAAATATTTATATTTGAAGTATGTGAGGTTTAAAGAATATTAATTTCCAAAAAACTATTTTTATATTAAATTTATAGATGGAGAAAAGAGTGTTTAGTAAGTCTATTTCATGTATTAGGGACTGACCTGTAAAATTTGCCGATACACATCAATTGAAATTTCTTATGTTTCCTGGAGTTTCTAGATACGATATCATTTTATTTTTTCAGATATAAATTATAGCTCTAGATAAACGACTTTATACGGGCTCGAATTTCGTTTATTGCTTAACTGTTCAAATGTTTGCTGGAAATTTTTGAGCTTTTGAACAATCTGAATAGCTAAACAAAAATTTTAAATTTTATTTGCCAGCATTTCTTTAGCTTTGACTTTAATGAATAGAAATTTTAAAAAGGAGTTTACTTAAAAGTCAAAACTATCAAAAAAATCATCGTTCAAATTACTCAAAAAAAAAAACTCGATATGCTCGAGCTTACTCTCGAAAATTGTCGAGTAATAAGTATCGAGCAGGTGTGCCGATACTAGTTGCTCATACAGCCTGGTTGTGTGAAAATGTACGAACAAAATCGCAAGCTCTAATTCCAATCTCTTTCTAAGATTTGCCCTTGCTTCCCTGCTTCTGATAAAGACCATTCACAATTTCAGCGGCCTGGTTTGCATTTTCGCCTTTATCAAATAAAAACTATACAATGTATCTAATTTTCTTTTTATTGACTTCCATTGCTAAAACTCTGTAACTCACAACTGAATGGAACAAAAAAAAAAAGACGGCAAACGAATTTTTTAGCTTGACAACGAGTGTAAACTTTAAATTGTTTGATCGATACTTCACGAAATATCAATCTCTACAGCCATCTACCGTGAAAATAATTGATTTATTTGTTTCGAAACTAATATTTTATTCAAATTTAGGCCTATAATGGGTAAAACGTTTTGAACTTATGTTCGAGTAATTTATTAATTATAATATTGACTACTGTTTGTTGATGATCAAAAACTCTGTTCTATGGACAACGTGAAGAAGAGATACTTGCGAAAATCATTAGAAAAAAGTCACTGACCAACCCTGCATCTGAGTAACATTATTGAGCAATACGAAGCTATGGTATTATATTAAAGTATTAGCACAGACGCGATTTACCCGTCTTCTTTACTTCGTAGAAGTTTGTCATCTTTGGTGACTGTTAGGAAAATTGTCCGCTTGAAATTTCTGTTGCACATCTCTACACTCTGGGTGCTCTTTTTAACTAGTTTCCATGTGAGTTCTTTAAAAAAGACCCACCAGGTAGGAGATAGGGGTTAATATATTTTGCCGAAAATTGTTTGCTGAATTTTATTATATATCTCTAAAGATAATTATCACATTTGAAGTCGATTTATAAATAATATTTCAAAAAAACTAAAAGCGTTTTTGAATAAAAAAGTGTACTTTAATTCACTGGAAAAAATTGTACTGAGATGGGCTTAGTTCTCTTGGGGTTTGCATGCATACTACCACTTCTAATTAGTTTAATTGTAGCATCACAATATGAAAATTGCGCCAAAGTGCTATTAGTGAAGCCACACTGATGTGAGGCAAGGCTTTTTTTCAGCCTCAAATCATTATCCGGTTCTGAATTTTGCACTGTATGCCATCTATTATTGATTGAGACTGCGTGGGTACCCATAAATAGAAATGTCTACGGACTCGTGACAGAGATCTTATATTCACAGGACATGGAGCTCTCTGGTCTAAGTATAGCTTAATTTCATATGTGTGTTGAGTTATTCTTTTTGAGTTACAAATCTATTGAAATTAGCCATACTGTAAAAACCAGAGAGTTATCATCCAGTCGCCTAAGCCTGCCATAAATAATGATTATTTTAGCTTTAACTAATGCTTTCTGTCCATCTACGTAGGTAGGTAGGTTTGGCAGCCGCATCGCTGTTCCTATGGTCACAAAAAGGGTGCGTTGTGAGCCATAGGGGCTGGGCTACATTTCCAAACTGAACCATGCTAAGCTTTGGATAAAGCCTAGAAGGTTATTAATACCTAAAGCGTCTAGATCATCCATATTTATTAAGAAGTAGGATCTATAATATCGGTGCCTGCTTCTGGCTAGAGCCGGGGAAAGGAGTTGAATTGTTTCCAAATCCTCCTTATTCCTACAGCTACGACAGAAATCATGCATGTAAACGCCTATTCTCCTTGCGTGATTTCCTATGAGACAATGTCCTGCGAGGCACACTACTAAGTCCACCCAATTTTGTATTATTATTAAAAACGTAAATTTAGTCTTGCTCTTGTTTGCCTAGCAATTTCACAGGCACTAATCCATCTTTGAGTTACAGAATTGACTAGTGCCTCCATAACAAGAAGCTTATACGTTGCGAAGTTGTAAAATTAAAAATTAAGCTTCAGGAAATTTTGTACCGTCAAAAAAAAAAAAGAAAGCGTCATTAAGGGGTTACATGGGTTTCGTTGGTTGAAAAAATCGATTTATTTTTTTTTGCTTATTAATTTCTACAACTTCTCAGGAATATTATCCAAAATTTTCAAGTCGATCCGAATAATAAATTCGGAGATACAGCCTTTGGAATGTGTGCGCTCTAAGCCACTTTTATTGTTAGTCAAAACTTTAAACGCGTTTTTCTCGGAATTAAATAAATAATTTTTTACATAGAAAAAAAAATATTGAAAATAGGCTTTTTTTTTACCCGACGAAACCCATGTAACCCCTTAAAAGGGGGGTCTGAAAAATTTACCTACTGAATAGTTACTCATCTTTGCTGAAATTTGGTATTTCATATTCGAAGCCCTTGCGGTTGGCGTTATTTAAATATGAATATTTATAAAAAAGCATCATAACATATAAAATAATCGAATGAAAATACGTACGTATATTTTACAAATTTCTGCTTGCAGTACAAGACCGAACGTGATGGCATAGTGGAAACACGAGTCGAGCAGAAGATCACCATACAATCAGACGGCGATCCAATTGATCATGACAAAGCCTTGGCTGAGGCAATTCAGGTTAGTTTTGGGAATATTTTGATATCGATCTGCAACAATTTTAATGCGGTTTTTTTTTCATTACATTCAGGAAGCGACAGCTATGAATCCAGACATGACAGTGGAAAAGATTGAAATACAGCAACAGACACAGTAAAATCATTCTCTGAACACCGGCGGACCTTTCGGGTCCTGTCTATGTAAACACAAAGCACATCCAATATAAATAGTATATAACATAAATATCCGATATATATGTATAATTTAAATTAAAAGCACCCGCACACATACAAAATGTTAAACGAACATCAGCCCACACATACAAATGTATACACATAAAAGCAAGCCTTTGACAAGAGAAAAGCTATTTTAATGCTATTTTTTCAATAAGCAAATGAAAAGAAAATATTTTTTTATTTACATAAATTTTTTAAAAATTTATATTTAAGCCAAGCGCAAGTAAAACACAATTACGATTAAAAAGAAAAGAATAAAAGTGAATATAAAATAAAGTAAATGCAAAATTTGAACTAACAACTTAAGTTAAAATAAATGAAATGCTTTTATTATTATTATCTTTAAAATGTTGATTTTTATTTTGTGTAATTAACTACAAATATGAAGAAGCAAGTTAATATTGTATATGCATTATAATACAAATATAATTAAATACGTACGTCAGTATATACATAAATAAACGGTAATCAAAAGTGGAAAGAGTTAAGGAGAATACATACTTACATACATACATATGTGAGTGTGTACTGATAACGATGCGATTGATTTTGGGCTCTAATTATGTGAAAATGTAAAATATTTCGCAGCCACTTTACGATTCGCACACAAACCAACTTCTAAAGTAAAAAAACACTACGAACTGTATGAAATTTAAATAAAACAATCACATATTTGTATAAAAAATTGCTTTCATGGTTTCATTTTAGTTTGCGTTTGCACAGTTAAGTTTTTTAATACAGTGGAGTCCCGATAATTCGCAATTCCAAGGGTAATAGTAATATTTTACGAATTAATGAGGTTTTCGAATTGGGGGATTTAAATTTAGCGAAGTCAAATTAAGAAAATTGCGTTACCTGAGCTTGCATTATGAACTCTCTTTTGTGGAATTGAAGTAAGTTATGATTTTTGACCACTTCCTCCGTTTTTTTCACTCCATTACCAATGCATAGAAGAAATTATGTCCTGTGTTTGAAAGATTTGAGAGCAGGCTTGGTTGCCATTTTCACGATGGACCCAACTAATGATGTGGCTACTATGATTTATTTTCTCGAAACACCACTGTGTAGAATTTTACTTCGCATAACGACTTATAAGAGCTTGAACATAAAAAGCTGTCAAAAAATGTGAATTAACAAGAGGCTTAAAATGTATGAAAATTCACGAATTAGCGCGATGTTTTCAAGAGTCCTACGGATTGCTACGAATTATTGAGATTTTCAAATTAACGGTGTACGAACTATCGCGATTTCACTGTATGTACATATATTTAATATTCTTTAATACTTTAATTCTCTTTTTAGTTTTAAAACGATTAAAGTTGTGATGGTAGCAGTACCTACAGGCGCACCAAAACTTACATATAGTTCGTGATGAAATTTTAATATTTTTCTTTATTAAGCGAAAATATTTCAAATTATTTACTTTAACATTTACACTTTTCCTAAAAGGGGGAGGGCGGCGACTAATATTCGAACAAGTGGCGCTGTTTCGTAAATTCAACATTTTTATTATCAAGAGCATCATTCAAAATATTTATTACAAACAAATTTTTTGACAGATTTGTCAAATAGTTTTGTTTCGACAGCAGTTTGATGCAAAAGTCTGCCAGTATTTTCGTAAAAATGAAAAACAAAAATTATTATTTCGTTAGTTCACTAAATATTACTGGCTCACTCAATTGCGTTGCCTTTGTATCAGAATTGCGGCCGCCCGTTTGAAATCGCGACGCAAGAAATAATCGAGAAAATCCAGTGCTTAAGAAAAAGTCGCGGCAGTGGGTTCTTCGTGGTGAATCAAAGTGAAAGAGGACCATTATGGTGAGAGCCGGTGTTACGTTACCGGAATGACCCGGATTAATTATATATCCGGCCAAGGACTGCCACTCCAGCAGCACTCCACGTACATGTAGAAGGAATGTTTTTGCTGCTTCAACAACAACATGGCCAAGATGGTTTTGTCTGCCAACATCACTTGTAAAATATTGAATTCTTTGAAAACTTGTGTTGTAATCATACATGTTTGGGGTGTTTTTTAGGAGCATGGAATCTTGAAATGATAATACAAAACTTAAATATTTAAGGCGTGAATATTTTCGAGTAGTTATAATCTGGCAAATAATTTAATGCATTTATTTTTTTTAATGTGATACTCGGCTTATATCTGTCGCAGCTACATAGTTCATTAGATCAGTCTAATTTTTGACTATTTTTTCCAATAAATCTGAGTAATAAATATGAATGAGCTCAATCGGCGAAAATGCGACGAAAACGATGGCCATGTGGTTTCAATTCCTTCACGAGCTAAATTTTATAGGGAAACTTTTCCACGTAGTCGAAGCACAAAGGTGAACAAGTTGAGAACGACGATGAATCGACATTCAACACTTCGTTCTATGAACTTCGTGAACCAATTAATTTTTTTCAAGTAAATTTCCAAAATTTGAAAGCGCTATTCTGGCTTTAAACGATTCATCATTACTTGGCAAACCTTGCCGAACAGAAATGCCAACACAGCAAATCATAGGTCTCGCTATCGATAACTCTTACACAGCTAAACAGACACCCGATATATTTCAATGTTTACAAGAGTTGTGACTTGCATAGGCGACTGATATAAAATTTCGATTTTGTAGTTGATTGCCGTAATTTCTAAAAGCGTGGAAGGAAATACAAACTGTATCTGATGTACTAAAGTTTGGTTGAATTTAATGAAGTGGTTTCGGAGATGTACGACACTTACTGCACAGCGTGCAGTGCCACACGCATTTCCAAGTTTAATAAACAAATATAAGTTTTTTGGGGTTTCTAGTACATGCCTTTATGAATTAAATAAAAAGTACAAAAAAATTACACTCTTACACTTTACCCGTGCCGCCACTCTATTCTCTCCGCATTTTGAAAATTTTAATATTGTATGTATATTAGTTTTTCATTTTAATTTCTGTTTATGAAAAATTATTTTCGCTTGTTATATTTATAAAAAAGTTAAAATAGTTAATACTAAAGTAAAAATTTTTATTTGACAACATTGAAGAAAAAATACAATAACAGTGAATACACAATAAAAACAACAATGTGAATTAACATATACATATATATGTCTAAAAATATTCATAATTATGGCAGCTATAAACAATTACTTATTACATACAAACAAAAAATTTAACAAGCACGTAGATATTTGTATACAATTTTGATATCTATTCAATTTTTAAGAAAAAGTATAAGAAATTTCCTTTAGCTCTGCTTGATGAAAAAAAAAAATATTCATAATGGGAGTTGAACGCAAAATTTTTTAATATACGAGAACTGAAATAATTTTTCCATGGTTTTTCTGCTATTCGAAAATTTACATAGTAACTACGGTTTTGTTGCATATACACTCACACACACACACATATGCGCACGTCGTCCACTGATCGCAAAATTAGCAACGATGCATTTGCTGAATGTTGGGTCGGAATAATGTCTTTGACGATATCACCGCGGCCCCTGTTTTCCATGAATTTCAGGTCCTTTGAGACCAACTTTGCAGCAACTCAGCGCAAACCCAAATCATTCACTGCAATGTCCTGAATGAATCGACAAGCAATGTTCAACTCATCTGCCAGCTTTCAAATGGTTAACTTGCGGCTATTGATTAATTTTTCTTTGACTTTATTGATGTTTTCATTAATTTGCGATGTCGACAGACTGCCACTACTTTCGACACCCTCGATGGACTCACGATCTCTTTTGACATGTTCATAAGCCATCCAGCCAACCACCGTAAACGCTTGTGTTATTTAGAGTATCATTACCGAAACAGTTTCCTAACCTCTCTCTTTTCGCACCATTGAACCCATTTTTTATGCAACATTTTATACAAACTCGTTGTTGAAAATTCAAATCCATTTTTAGATTTACTCAAGATGGCGTAATTTTTGAAAAATTCAAGCAATGGAGATAAAATATCGGTAGGAATGTTAATCACAGATGTGAAAAACGAACAAAAAGGAAAAAACACAGAACTCAAATCAGTTTACAGAGAGCGTCACCTGGCGGTTGTTTCGGGAACTTTTTTATCAAAATGGTATTTTGATAGTTTGCTTTTCTAAAGAAAAATTAAATGCTTCTAATTTGTTTGTTAGTATATTTATAGAAAAATCCAGTATAAAAATTGAAATCATTGAATGATTTACTTACAGAGTGATTGAACTTTAGCTAAATGAATGCTAAATGATAACTTAGTGGCGTGTGTACATTTGTGTGTTCATTCTTAATTTAACTCTCAAATGCATTTTAACTTATGGTCGTTTGCAAAAAACAAACAAATTTTGAGATATGTACGTGCATATGTGTATGTACATAGCGAGTTTATAACATCCACCATTTTATTACAAATTGTTATAATATAACACCTTCTTGTGTCTATTAAAAATAGTTAACTCATAAAAAATTCATGTGTGTATGAGCGTACATTTATAAGTCAACGGATTGAAAATAAGATGGTAAATGAATAAAAAAAACTTGAATACCCTAACACCCTTACACTTACATGCATACACTTACACCAAATAAAAAACGCCTTATAAGGAATACTTTTGTCCTTTATAAAAATGCATTGAATAAATTTGAATTAAACATACATACATCCATTTTGATTGTATTTGTAGATGAATATCACCTACATTACATGTGTATGTGTGTAAATTGAAAAGTAGAACGAAGCTCTCAAAATATTTGCTTACAAAAAATACTCGATGTGGCTTTTGAAACGCGCTTAGAAAGTACGAGTAAATCGTCCGCAGCAAAAATGTGAGGCTTAAAAATGAACATAAAAATATTAACATTAAGAGGAGACGTGTGTGAGTAATGTCTTAAAAAATATATATATGTGTTCATTGTAAAGATTTTTCGAAAAACAGCTAATTTTTGTATTATTATTAATTGTTCAAAATGTGGTGAATATTTTCTGCAGCTTTAGAGTTAAGAGATTTTACACACTTCTACATACATACATACATACACATGTATAAATATGTGCATATTTATTTAAAAGAAGAAAATCATTGGTGGCACATATGTACCTATTTATATGTGTATGTATGTGGGAATGTGTTGCACTGTAACAAAAAAATAAAAGTGAAATTTACAATACAAAATAAAAATATATTTAATAGCCTGAAATTGTTAATGTAAAAAATGCGCAACAAGGGTATTCAGTTGAAAAAAAGTCATTCTGTGCATTGATAAAAAATGGAAATTGCCTTGTTATTTCTTGTTGCAGAATACAAGTAACCAACAAAGGCCGCAATACTTCACAAAAGGTAGTGTTTGGATGCTATTAAATTTTGATAGTATACTCTGTACATTCCTATTTGTCTACTTGAAGGGTGGTCCACATAAAAGAGTCCCTTAAAAGTAAAATTCAATTAATAAAACACAATTTTTCCGAATATTAGAGCTTTACCAGAAACAGCAGATTACCATTATTTGTGGCCATCTTAATTTTCCAAGACCCTATTGGTATTTCACCAATTACTTGGCCTAAGAGGATGCACCGATCTTTCCAAGAAGAATATAGCAGAGATAAGCCAAAACCTTGAAATATCGAAATTTTAAAGACTAAACAAATTTTTGGTCGAAGAAAATTTCGAAAAATTTCCAAAAAGTGTCGAAAACATCGAAGACTTGAAGTTAAAGTAAAATATTATAAATGTTATATTTTGTAGATGAGCAAGTGGCTATACATATTATATTTCTATCAAAAGGAGTTGAACTCGAAAATTCTGCGAACGGCGTAGCTCAAGGCGAATCCATATATGGTGAAGGTATTAGATCAAAAGATTTTTTCTCTTGCGATTTGGTATTTTGAATGCCAAAGTTATTTGTTTTTTGTTGCTGTTTCGTTTGTTTTGTTTAAATTTTGACATTCAAACCACCAAATAGGGGAAACAAAATACAGTGGTATCCGGATATACTGAACGTACTATATAGTGAGCCCCTAGATGTAGTGAAGAGTGAAATTTTTAAGTGGAGTACCCTTAATAGTGAATAACTTGACATTCTTTTTTGAAAATTTCATCCAGAAAATTCTAGAATTCAAACTGGACTTTTTAAAGAAGAACCTCTAATCTGTGTAGAAAATACATAAATTGAAGTTAGAATGTTTTTGTTTTTTTTTTTCATTCTATGCTATTATGGCAGTAACAGCTTTTTCCCAGTGGAAGTCTTGACCGAAAGTCAATATCATATCTCCGCGGAACGAAATGAATCGGTTTACGCTTGAACGACGTTGGGAAATATTGCAAACTTAATTCTAAAGTCATGTTAGTATTTGAAAAAAAAAATTAAAATACACTTTTTTGACCAAGCGCATTTTCATCTCGGCGACTATGTTAACAAGCAAAGCTGCTGCATCTAGGGTACCATTTCATCCATGCCTCAATCGACCTTTTGGGCGTCAAGTTCGCTAATCGCCGTCTCGGCGATGCCAATTGGCCACCGCGGATCTTGTGTTAAGCTTTGGGGTGGCCAAATGGTGTTGTGGGGTGCTGTGAAGGCTCGATGTTTTGCGAATAACCTATTAATGATTTAGGCCCTTAAGGTGAATATCGAGCAAACTATTTATAAGATAGAAACCATCACCAATGTCTAGGAGAAGAGGGCTAACAGAATGCCCAGGTGCGAAGTCACCCGAGGTAGCCGCATGAATAAAATCGTATTATTTTCTAATACATTTTTTTGAATTAATAAAACTAAAGCTCTATATTTGATGTTTTATCCTAAAACTCGCTAATTCCGCACAGTCATAGAATATATTTAAAAGTTTCATTGTTTTTTAGGTAGAATACAGAATAAAATAGGTAGATAGATAAAAGTCTCAATATACTGGTGTGTAGAAAATGAAAATAAAATGGGAACCGATTAAATTGCCAGCAAGTATTCAGTGCATTTTGGTCTGACGGAGGTCTCTTACTTTGTTGATTAAGCCAATGGTTAGTTTTAATGTGAGGAAATAATTAAATCGTGAGCCTTTACATCAATAGCGCTTTTCAAATGTTCAAGTTGTTATTGCCTTTACTTCAGGCTGAAATACAAAATTGCTCAACTTGGCGGAAATTCTATTAGTCGTTACCGAGCAACATTCTCATCCATGCCCTATTAGCTTTACCATTTTAGACTCAATCAGGTCTGTAGCAATTGATGGCTTCAATGGAAAAAATTGTTTTCTAAAACGGAAGTGGTTTACCTGGCACCAATAAATCAACTTTTTTAAATCTACTAAATCATCATATAATTATTCTTACGTCTACTTATCGTATTTGCTTTGTACATTAGAAGTTTTGGACTGCAATTTCATTGACGATTTCTTGTTGCGCATAAAAAAGATTACAAAAGAATTTTTTCACATTTACACTTGTATACATGGGAAGCTTAATTATTTACAAAATAACAAATAAATTGATAATAAACTGAATAATAACACAAGAAAAAAAAATAGTTTTATTTGTTCACAAGTTTTGAGGTTTAAATAACTTCTTTAAATAAAAATCAATCAAAAAATACGAATGGGTTTGTGTGTAATTCGGTTGGACCTCGATTCGAAGGTCGCTTTCGGCAGGCGATGGCAAACGTCCGAATGTATATCTGGTGTGAAAAAGCTCTTCGTAAAAAATATCTGTCATTCGGAGGTGGCATAAAACTGTAGGTCCCTTAATTTGTGGAACAACAACAAGGCACACAATTAGTAGGAGAAACTCGGCCAAATATGTAACAAAAGTTGTAGCTGTCAATTATATATTGTACACATACACATATGTATATATTATCCTTTTATTATTCGATATCTGCACTCGTTGGAAGCATCATATAATAGTATCGGAGAGAAGTACTTGATACTCACAGCAAACGGACTTATTCTATAATTCACACAGAGAGGCCTGTTTGCTATTTTATAAATTGGTGCGGCGGGTTATTCTTTAAGACAGAAATTGATGTCGCTATAGGTCTCGAAATTTCACCAAGATCTCCCTATCACGATATCTCAGTGATGTAACATACTCTCTAATCTTTTGGACTGTATTTGAATAAGAAGTGAATTCGATCGAATCTGGGGTCTAAAGTAGAGGGTGATCAGATTGGACTTACTTTTTCCAATATGGGTTTTTTGTTTGGCGATCACGTGTGACTTCTGTCAAACTAAATACATAAGCTTTTTTAGTATTCATTGACATTTCATCATAGAAAGACTTACGCCTCAGCAACGCTTACAATTTGTAAAATTCTATCATATTACGAAATTCGACGCTCTGTGAAAAGAGTTCATCGCGCGCGTTGGGACACGAATTTTATTCAGCGATTCGGCCCAGTTTTGCTTAATGGCTACGTCATTAAGCAAAATTGCCATATTTGCTCTGAAGAGCAACCCGAAGCCATTCAACAACAGGCATTACATCCACTGAAGGAGGAATCATCGACCCATATTTCTTCAAAGGCGTGGCTGACGCCAATGTAACAGTGAATGGCGAACGCTATCGCGCCATGATAAAAGACGTTTTGATCCCGGAAATTGAAACCCGTGATCTTCACAACATTTGGTTCCCACATGACGGCGCTACTTGCCATACAGCCCGTGAATTAATGGATTTACTGCGTTGTCGTTTCGGTCTGTTCGATCTGTAATCACACTGGTTATGACCTGCTCGCTCGACAATGATATTTTCCAGATATATTTTTTTCGATTATTTTCTGTAACGAAATATGAATGAATAGCTCAGCGGTAAGAAATTTGGATGGAGTGTAGGGGTCTTTTAGTTGAATTGACATTTGCCTATTTGAGGGCCGCAAGAAATCGTATTATTTGAATGAAGTATATCGTTTTTGTTTTTTATAGCTATGTTTATGGCTATGCTTCGGGAGCCGAAGATATCAGGTGATGTATTCCAAACCTCGCTTTAAACCACTCACCTATCTAATTTGATAAAGTTGCTGATTTTATTTCCGTATACCCTCTATATGTATTGCACATATATACCTTATGTAAACTTTAAAATGTTGATTGGGGCTGTTTCAAGCAAGTTATGAAGCGATAATTCTGGAAGGTAAAAACGGCTGCCAGGTTCTCTCTGAGATAGTACGGTTTCCTTCTGGAGCGGGAGTGTATGAATCTCAGCTAGATAGACGTAATAAATTATCATACTATATGAGTGGTTTCGAACAATCAGAAGGTTGCATAAATAAAAAGAAAAACTCATTCATCATTAGCATTCCTCTTAATCGAAGAGTTTAAGGCGGTTTTAAGGAAGGTAAAAGTTTCTACGGACATTTGCTCCGACTGCGTCAGTGTGGTATTGCTAAAATAGTTAAGCTAATGGGAAGTAAGCTATATAACCATGGCTATCTATCTTTCTCTGGTTATTAATTATTCTTGAAAAGCTGATTTTTTGTTTTTTTTTTTGTTTTTCCAATTTATTACATCTGTCAACTTTCGATACTTAGTAATTCTTATAGCAATTATGGAAATATAAGCGTAACATAAAATCATTATTTAAAGTATCACGTCAGTCCATAAGTTCGTGCGTTTTTTAA
This sequence comes from Anastrepha fraterculus, assembly GCA_037575425.1. Taxonomy (NCBI): domain Eukaryota; kingdom Metazoa; phylum Arthropoda; class Insecta; order Diptera; family Tephritidae; genus Anastrepha; species Anastrepha fraterculus. The sequence goes on along the minus strand of JAYXIM010021936.1, from coordinate 140,710 downwards.
AGGTGGTTTTAAAATTAAAAAAAAAAGATGTTAATAAATACTTTAATTAATCAATAATATATTTTCCTTCATTATTCACAATGTCTTCCCAACGTTTAGGCAAATTTTTAATTCCCTGCTCAAAAAATTGTTTGTCCTTGGAGCCAAAGTACGCTTCGATATACTTTTTATAGCTTCTTTTGAGGAGTAGTTCTTGTTACACATATGGGATTAAAATCCACGGAAAAGGTGATAATCAGGAGAGTATGGTGGTTGCGCCATTAGCTCTCATCCGAGCTCGTTCATTTTGCCTCATGTTTGCTGAACCAGGTGTCTGTGAACTGTTCCATGCGATGAATTCAACCTCTGAGCTCTCATATCGACTGTCAAATTTGGCTCAGCTTCCACGAGTTCGAGCAAGGCGTCGGAGTTAAAGACTTCAGGACGACCAGCGCGCGGGACATCCTCCACGTCGAAGTTACCACTTCGGAATTTTGAAAACCAATTTTGTGCAGACCTTACACTCAACGTATCCTCTCCGTGAACAGTGTTTATTTCTGCAGCAGCAGTTGTTGCATTTTTACCACCTGTATAAAAAAAATACAAAATATGCCTCTTATACGCGTTCGAAGATTCCATTTTATTTTTGAACAACACTTGCTTCTATCCGCGATTAAAGTCACTTGTTGATTGCACAAAGAAATATACCAAAGAAAATATAAATAGTTCCGTTATATTCCGCGAATATTTTTTTGTATGCAAAAATCGTACAAAAGTGAAATTATACGCACGAACTTATGGACTGACCTGATACATTTCTTTTTACAGCAAAAGAGGGATAATGCATGCAAGAATTATATGACATAGGACGGATAAATACACATAGGAATTATATGACATACCTAAAACGTAGAACAGGTTAATATTTATTTTAGTGATGAAATATCTGCTAGGGCTGTCGGAGGTATTCGTTTTAGTCTTCGTTTTTGCAGTTCTGAATGTGGAATTTACAGCATATCTTCGTTTGTGTGTGTTAGTAGTCTGTGAATATGATTTGTGCTGCATTCTCGAATGATGTCTTCGATAAATTTAATTTTGAGATCCCTGTGTATATCGCCATTGGTTATGTACCAGCCTGCGTTTGTGATAGTCCTTAGGATTTTTAATTGTAGTTGTTGCATTATTTTAAGGTTTGATTTGCTTGCTGTTTTCCCATATTTCCAGATCGGAGTTATACGAGTTTTGTAGATTAACAATTTATTACCAAGTGAAAGACGCGAGTAGTTTCGTAGTAGCCAGTAGAGTTGTCCGAATCTGTTTTTAACTTAATTTCTCTTCTGAAGTATGTATATGCTTCCAGGTCAGTCTTGCATCAATTATTATGCCTAAATATTTGGCTTTTGTATCATATTTAATGACTTTATTATTTATAGTTAATATTTGTGGATCACACTTTCTGTTTGTGTATATTACTTGGATAGTTTTATCTGTATTAATTTCGATTCCCCATGTATTGGACCAGACCAGCGCTGTGTTAAGTAGCTGTTGTAGTTTATTTGTAGCAACATTTATGTTTTTGTTAGAGGTCATTAAAACGATGTCATCAGCAAAGGTTGCAATCATGCTATCGTCACTTGGGCAGGGTATATCGGGTGTATAGACAATGTATAAGAGTGACCCCAAAACGCTTCCTTGTGGAACACCTGCTTCCATACGTAGTCCATCAGAGCATTCATCCTGATATTTAACGCAAAAATATCTTTCATTAAGCTAACTCCGCAAAAGTGGATAATAGTTGGGAGTATTTTTTATAATTTGTGCAATAGTCCGGGATGTCATACACTGTCAAAGGCCTTAGCCACGTCAAGATGGACTGCGACGCAATAATTTTTGTTGTCAATTTCCTTTTGTATTTTGTTTGTTACTCTGTGTACCTGTTGTATCATTGAATGTTTTCGCCGAAAGCCAAATAGATGAGAGGGCATGATGTCGTTAGATTGTATTAGGGGATCAAGGCGGTCATAAATCAGTTGTTCAAATAGCTTCGACAAAATAGGCAAGCGACTTATCGGCCAGTATGATGAAGGCTTGTTGGCATCTTTATTTGGTTTCGGCAGAGTAATTATTTCTGAAATTTCCAAGGCAAAGGGAAATATTTCCGTCTTATTGACGAGTTAAATATATTCCTTAGATAGATACTTAATTCCATTGTCGGGCAGATTTTTTATAATTTGCCTATTAATTCTGTCGTAGCCTGGAGATTTTTTATTGTTTATATTCTTAATTTTTGTCAGTATTTCATGTATGGCCACTTTTCTGATTTTTCCATTTGTGAATTCAAATGTATCAGGTAAGTTATATTGTTGCCTATTTTTAGGATTGTAGAAGGTATTTTTGAAGTGTCTCGCAAGTGTGCAAGCTTTATCCAAATGTGTTTTAGCCCACGTATTATTTTCGGTAAGAAGAGCTGTTTTGTTAATGTTCTTCGTCGCTTTCCATAGTGAGAATTTGTCATTTTTTGTAGGGTCTAAACTTACCAGATAAGATTGTGGCTTTTTATTTTCAAATTCCTTTAACATCTGTTTAATATCTTTAGTCATTTTGTTTAAGATTGTTTTATCGTCTGGATGTCTTGTTGTTTGCCATTGCTTCCTTAGTCTTCTTTTAAGTATTATCTTCTATCTAATATAGTCCGGAATATATTTTCTTCTGATTGTGTGTGATTGGTGGTGTTGATAAGGTTATTGCGTGAATGATTGCATTGGTGAAAAACGCAATAGCGCCGTCGCATTCTCTATTACATGTATCTCATTTTCTTGAATGAAGTTACTTCAGACTCTTCTATATGGGAATGCTTTACATCTAAGACTGCCGCAGGATGCATTTTGATGTCTTAAGAACGTTACTATCACTGTGCGCAATGTATGCCTACAGCTAAGGGCCAATGGTATATGAAGACTTTACCTGGACTACATTCATTGTGCCAGAATCAATACTTTGAAGAACTCGCTTTACGTAAACGCCGAAGGCAGATCACCTTGTTCTATGGATGTAAACCCCCAGTTGTCTAGTGTTAGCCAAGTTGCATTGACACATATAAGTTTGGTACGAATATAAGGCGGTTAACAGAGACATTTCCTGGGGTTTGAATAGTCACCTTGAAGATCTAGATTCTGCGGACGGATATTTGTCGCTGTCACACATACACTTGCATATATCAACAAAACTATAAGCGGTAGTACGAACCGATCTAAAAATCAACATCGCAAAAACAAAGGTAATAAGCATCAAAACCTCCGAAACCTAAACTTTCCAGATTGCAGAGATTCGATTAGAAGAAGTGGATGAATTTTGCTACCTTGGGTGCTTTATTTTAAAGCCCAGGATACTGAAAGGAAAAATGGAATAAACAGCGTGCGCCATCCAAACGTTGCAACATTTCCTTAATCGTTGCCTTCATAAGATTATGCGAGTCTTCTCTTCGTTATAAGCAATGTTGATGATGAAACCAGCACCTATTTACTTAAGAATCCAGCCTCGTAAGTCGAAATGACATCACAAGAGCAGCGCTAGAATCCCTTGGAAGTTCGCGACGCGGGAAACCAGCCTGCACGTGGAGGTGACAAATTGAAGCAAACCGTTCGTGGAGCCAAATTAAATGCTTACCGTTAAATAAACCAAATTATAATTTGTTTATTGAGGCCCTAGGAACCACAGAAAAAAAATATAGTTATATATACTATATATCCAAAATTGATTCAGATGAGATCCTTCCCGCAGCTTCTTTAAAGAATTCATTGACAGTCTCTCCCTAGACATGCTTCTCGAACTTGCCCTTAGATAATCTGAATTAATACAAATTTCAGTCTCCCAAACCAAGTATACAAAAACATGAACGCCAGTTGACTATTAATTCAAAGCCATGCAAGAAACGGGCAATGTACTTATGACAGGTTCATATTTGGGTCTATCGAACTTATTTACTGGGGGGCATTGGGATTGTCAACATTTATTTGTGTTATGATTGCAAAAAGTTCGACCTCACAAATATTGTTACTTATAAACTTATAAACACACTCAAGTTTGTGCGGCGTCTTGCATGTCAACACTTTGCACAGTATAAAATGCCAGAACTTCCTACAAAATACTAAGTTTTTAGCACTTTATTTTATTGTTGTTGTTCATGTTCATATTACTGCTGTGCCGTATGTCGCAATCGAGTCACAAATTCGCAAAATGATTTTGGTTCGTGAATATTTTATAGTGCCGACGGTCGCTACATCAAGGGTAAAACAAAAAGTAAAGTGCAACTACACCAAATACTTAGATGCAGGCGTCACTAACCAACAATAGTTATAATTGAAGAGGGGCGGAATAAAATTCTGCACTGGTGACCGCTCGGTGAGTAGTGTTTGTATGCATATACACACATACATAACTAGACACTCGTGTACATATAACGCAAATACTACTTTTTTATACTTGTTGTGTGCATTTGCAACTTTCATGGTCTCTTACAAGTTGCACATATTACTTTTTTATTGGATTATGACGCGCTGTTGCCACACGCTAGAACGACAGACCTACCTTTACCTGCTAACCAGTGGATACACATTCATAACTCTACCAACCCGCTCTCCAATTCGGCCCTATATTGACAATGTCAGTTTTATTTTGTTTGCAATAGGATTTATGGCAATTCGAGCCCTTAAAAGCAAACATGAACAGGGCGATTGGTGCCGTTGTGCGAAAATATATTTTGGAAGGCGAGGATTTCCTTTGCTATCAGGTGATTATAAGTGGCAAGCTCCCCAAAGGGTTCTACCCATGGATTGACTTTGTGTCGATTTTTTAGATTTTTATCAATGAATTTTCACAAAACTGACGTTACCTGTCATGTCCGACCGACTGTCGCAGATCCTCCTATCACTAAGTAGTAAGGATTATAGGCGGCTGGTTGGACTGATGACGCGCCACTTTTTACGGGCGAAGTACAGGTAGGCATCTCAGACACTGCACTCTGCCTAGCATGTGAAGAGGTGGATGAGACGGCGGACCAATTTCTGTTCTTCTGCCCGGCCTTCGCTCGAATCAGGCTTGAGGGCTTTGGCACTGATGGAACCAGAAGATCTACTTAGAGTTCTTGGGAGGTCGTATAGATTAAAAGAAAATTAAAAAGGGAACTCGAGTGAAATACAGTGGACTTTATTGGGTCTGAGTGCTGTATTTGCTAGTCTGTGCCGACAAAATGTATTTGTAGAATCTTTTAACCCTCTAACTCCTTTTTAAATTTATTTATTTCTCTAATAAGGGGTCAAAAAGACACCCCTTCTAATATTTTACTTCATATGCTGGATGGATATTATAAATGTTATTTCATAACTTTTCGAATTAATCGTAATCATAAATCAAGGGAGGAACAAAGGGCCAAAAATAAAGGCAACAGTTGTTTTGATTAATAATCCGCTCACCATGTCGAAGATCTATTTTTTTTGCACCAGCTTCTTGAACAGTGTATGTAAGATTTCATGCCGAGCCTCCATTTTTAGGGTCGCATATATAATGCGTGTTGCTAGGTCCAAAATGTCAAATAAGTATACGTAGGGCCAGCGTCGAGTACTGCGCTTTTGTGTGTACGTTCCAAGCATTTGACCCATCGAGTCTATGCCGGTTTCATATTATTGTATCGGAAATCTTCTGGAACGCAAGTCTTAGTCTTGCGTAAGTTTCCCACATACCTGTGGGCAAAAAGTAAGGTGAATTTGGTTGTAAAATGAAAAATCTTTATTTATTCTTGTAAATCAATTTCATCCCCTTCAAAATAATCCCCTCTCGATGAAATACACTTATGCCAACGATGTTTCCAATCCCCGAAACATGCCAAATAGTCCATTTTCGGTAAAGCCATCAGCACGTTCTTCGATTTAGCTTTTATCTCCTCAATCGACTCGAAACGCGTTCCCCGGAGTGGTCTCTTGAGTTTTGGGAATAGCCAGAAGTCACACGGAGCCAAATCAGGCGAAAACGGTGGTTGCGGAACGATATGCGTGGAATTTTTGGCGAAATGGTCACGAAGAACGAGTGGTCAGTGAGACGGTGCATTATCGTGATGCAAAAACCAAGAGTTGTTGGCACATAATTCTGGTCTTTTTAGACGAATTGCTTCACGTAAACGACGCATAACGCTCAAATAATATTCCTTATTAACAGTTTGGCCAGGTGGAAGGAATTCATAGTGCACCACAACACGAAAATCGAAAAAAACTGTCATCATGACCTTTTTTTTGAACGACTTTGAGGTGCTCTTTTCGGTCTGGCCTCGTCTTTAGCACGATATTCGCTTGATTGGTCGGTTGTTTTAGGGTCGTAAGCATAAATCCAAGTCTCATCTCCCGTAATGATGCATTTGAGCTTGTCCTGATAGTCTGAAAGCATTGTTTCACACACATCAACGCGACGACTTTTTTCCAAGAAATTGAGAGTTTTCGGTACCAAACGAGATTTGACTTTTCGTAGGCCCAAATGGTCTTTCAAAATGGTTTTCACAGATCCTTCTGATATTCCGATCATACCAGTAAGGTCTTTAACAGTCAACCGACGATTTTTGAGCACTAACTCCTTCACTTTATTGACGTGCTGGTCATCTGTTGATGTCGATGGTCGTCCGGAGCGGTCCAAGTCATCAACACGTTCTCGACCCTCTTTGAAGTCTTTGTACCACTTATAAACATTGTTCTGCGACATGGTCGAATCACCAAATGCCTTCTGCAACATGCTAAACGTTTCCGCAGCCGAAATTTCATTCCGCAAACAAAATTTGATGGCACTTCTCTGCTCAATCAAATCAGACATTGTAAAGTATGGGGTATGATGGTCGTGAGCGATGTGGTTGCAATTGGAGGCGGGAGTACATATATCACCATTTCGGGAAGCTCCGAAATACTAGTTAGGATCTTATCTTGGCTGTAGCCATGTTTATTACGCACTGCTTGTGGTATAACATACGAGTATTTGTACCGGCAGATCTACTGGAAGGTTCGCATATATAGTTTTCGATGGCACGGCTAACAATGACCTTTGACCGTTTTCTACGGGTTCACTCATAGTACATCATATGAACAATCTATTGAGATATCTTTTTTGTAGCAGATCGCACAATCTTGGAAGGAGTGCAATTACGGCGTATGCAATAATTGGCCCTGACCCTTTCTTTGGACTTACTAATGGTCAGATTAAAGAATTAGGAAAGAAGAAGAAATTTGTTGGACACTTACGATATTTTAGCGGCCAGGAATTAGCGAAACAATTCCTAACGCCGGACAGAAGAATTTCTAATAAACTAAAATAAGAGTCCACTTAAGACTTTTAAGTGCTTACTTTACAGGATACTGTCGCCTAAAATATCTCTTAAGCAAAATTGGTTTTTCAGAGGCCATCATCTGCTGATTTTGTGGAATGGAAACTGAAAATTCACAACACATTCTTTGTCAATGTCCTGCACTAGACAGAATTGGTGGTACTGCCGTACATTCATATAAATTATGTAACAATAAACACCAGAATGTGCTACAATTTTTAAAAAGCCTTAAAATAACCTGCTTAGATTAGATGAACATTTGGAATTACTTTGACCAGAACCGTTAAAATTTCGGTTAATTAATCGCTGGAAAAAGTCATGATAAAGTTTTGAGCATTGCGAGAAATCCTTTGCAATAGAAGGTATGCTGCAATTAAATAAACCTCTGCATTGAATGTATAGAATTACTAATCACACTGTATGCGTATATAGGTACTTGGATGTATGTACTTGCACAAAATTGTACGAGTATTACCCGCATGTGGAGCGACAGCAAGCCGCACACCGCAAATTGGAAGAGGAACTCAGCCAAACATCTAACAAAGCATGAATGCGCCAATTATATATGTACGTAAATATATATATACAGTTATTCATATAAAAGTACATAAATATGTATACAGCTGCATGACTATTCATTACGATATGGTTTGCGGTTTTTAATTATTTTATCGCACTAGTTACAATGTCGCTTGTGCCAGAGTGATTTTTGTTCCTTTGGTACGGGTCACGAATTGCAATTTTAACAATTTGCAACAATCAAAACAGCAATGGAAAAAGTTGGCTCTAGCCGTCAATGCACGAAACCACTAACCTTAAGGGCTTTAGTGGTTACGCGTGTGATTGCATTTTTCTTTTTTAGACCCGCTCACATACATATAATACATACATGCATGTGTAGGAATATGTGAAGGAATACATATTAGAGCAGGAATCCCTTGCGGTTCAGTTTATGGAAAGCGAGATTGCAAATGCATTTCATGCTATTAGTTAGCAACATTCAAAGCTACATAGAAGTACATAGTAACTAGGTATTTCAGTATTTTTATCGCACTAGAAGTGACAAGCGAATTTCGATGCCGTTATTGAGGTTCTTTCTGCATTTTATGAGCGAAATTTTTAATTTTGTGGCTTGCTTGCACGCAAATATTTTTACGAGCCACTTGCGATGATGTGGAAGTTTTAGTGCAGCTGTCGTCCAAAGAGGTATTCGCTGTAAGTGCCCACTATAATCTGCTGCTGAACATCTGCCCCCTGAGGTAGGGTCTATTAGCAGTATGCCATGACGGAAGTGGGCCTCTTCAAGGGCCTTTAGACATAAAGGGTGATTAATTTAGAGGTATCGGATTTAAAATAAAACAAACAAACAAAAAATATGAATTAGTTCCGAGATTCCCCTTCGGACATAACTTGTGTTGTTTTATTATGCGTTTATTTATTGCGATCTTTTTAATATTGCGTATGGGAATTAGTTTCCACCCTCATAAAAGAGGTGTCGCTGCTGATATTATTTTTGTGTTCGCTCTAATAATATACTAGCGATTTGAAGGTGTATAAGTGTGGTCTCGATCGCAGTAGTTGACATTCGTTTAAAGCGTAAATATCCTTTTTTATCTGATATCAAAAATGTCTACGTTCGTTCCGAAAACACAGTATTTGCGGGAAGTCATGCTTTATGGTTTATGAACTCCTTGAACCATCTGAAACCATCACTGGTGATCGTAATTGACTGCAGCTAATGCTGCCGGAATGGGGCGGTAGACATGGCAAACTGATTTTGCTGTATGATAACGCCAGGCCACATGGTGAGAAATCGGTTCAGAAATATTTAGAGGGACTGAATTGAGAAATCTTGCCCCACCCGCCGTATTCCCTAGACATTGCACCTTCGGATTACCATCTGTTTCGATCAATGCAAACAGCCTTTATTGGAGATCAGTTCACTTCTTACGAGAGCATCGCATTTATATTAAAAAATTACATTTTTCTCTTCTTCTCTTCACCTCTTATTGGAAAACCTTCTACATAAGTTAAAACATGAAATCAATTGTTTTCTTTAAATTTCAAAAAATACACCCCATAATATAACTTATTTAATTACGAAATTTTACTGATTTTATCACCTGTTTAATGTCATCAATAAAACATTGCGAACCAGGTTACTATTAAAAGTAATTAAATTAGAATCAAAGAGCACTAAAACGTTTTCAATATTGAGTAAAATTGCACTGATGTGCAATTTGAAACAATTTTCGCTTAAGGGGCTCAACCAGTGTGACTGACAAAAAACACAGGTGGTTTTTGAAAATTTATTTTTAAAAAAGTTTTACATTGATTGTTTTAAAACTTTGTGAGTATATTAATATATAATTAAACTTCAAGTACAAATTTTTTCAAAGGAAAATCTGGACTTTTCTTCTAATAATAGGGCATCTCTCGAAGGTCCAAAAAAAAAAAGTTTCCCCACTGCTGCCTTTGTTACGGTCTTCAGAGTGCCTCAAATAAAAAAAAACAAAAAAGTCATTAAAGATGATGGTATCACGCGTTGATTAACGCAGGATTGTGGTGAAAAAACGAAATCCAAAAAAATCCCGCAGTTTTGAAAAAAGTATAAAAATTTAGCTTGAAAATGTGATAGTATTTCACATCGCAAATTTACAATTTTTATTAGATTGAAATATCGGAGGGTCATTCAATGTAAAAATGAATACTTAAAATGAGGAAACAAGATTCAAGTCGATCGTAAAATTAGTTTTTAAGTTACAGTGGCAGCAAATTAAGAAAACGCTATTTTGAGAAAAACGTTTTTAAAGAAAAAAATACTGATCTCACATTTATAAAACGATAAGTATCATACCTAATCCTAATCTGCTATTCCAGGCCCATATAATTCACCTTCTTCTTCTTCAAAAAGTTGCTGCTTGCTTGCTGAAAAATATGAAACAAATTTTTTTGAATTTTTCAAAGTTTCACACTGGTTGAGCCCCTTAAATGTTTTTGTATTTACCGAGTGGGAGTTGCAGCGGCTAAAAGCTCATCAGAGCAACGACACAACGATGGTCACTAGTCACTAGACACCGGACGCCAAACTTGCATGAAACTGCCAATTCTGCGAAATTACCTGTAATTGAAAAATTAAAAACTAAAACTGAAATCGTGGCCGTGGTTGTGAAGGGTGGTGGTTGCGCACAACACACAAGTTGGCGCTGGCATGCAAGAATAACACTGCACTGAAGTAAAAAAAAAAAAATACAGCAAGAGCAAAACAAAAACAAAAGTCGAGCAACTGTAAAATCAGCGACAAGCAATGACAATAAAATTGCAGCAACAAAACAAAAAAATATTCGATTTTCCACTTTAAATGCCGCCGAGAGGGTGGAAAGCGGTTGGAAAACAGCAAAAAGTGCACCGTAAAACGATAAAAAAGATGACTTCAAAACATTGCAATGCAATTTTTCCATCGTCAGCCTTGGTCACTTGCAACCCGTTTCTCTCCCCCTGGCACCTTGTTCGTGTATACATATGTGCATGTGTGATGTGTGGTATATGTCTGCCTGGAGGAATTGACAGAAATTGCTTAAGTGCTGTAAGTACAATATTTAAAAAAAAAGAAAAGAGAAATGAATAAAAAATACCACCGATGACGAATCACATGATGCGGCAGCGGAGTAGGGGTTGCGCGAAAAACGGCGAAAAGTTGGCAAAACATTTACCACAGCGACTACCCGGCGATGGTGGAGCTCCAGGGCGATAAAATGATTGGGAATGTGTAACAGTCGTCAAGGAACATTTGCATGTCCATCAGCGGACAAGTAATTGCGATTAGATTTACGATTTCGATTGCCAGAATAATTGCACGATTGCTCCATTTTGTGAAAAGCATGCAAATGCAGTGACTCCAAACCAAACCAATTCCCCAGTGTATGGCACGGGAAACGGAGGAATCGTAGTCTCAAGCTGCCAATGCACACATATTTTAATTCTTCATACATACTTCCTTGTATATATTTTAAAACGCTTTTATACGCATTATGTAGCTGAACTTTTTTGCAAATTGACATGCCATATGTATATAAATACATACACATACACACATAAAAGTGTATCCCATATATACTATTACAATCGCATTTTGTCTATTGAGAGTAGAGGCAGGCTGAGTTAGGATACAGTGCCATTCCGGGAATGTAGTCGGAGTAGAGAAGGATGCCTAAAATATATGTGTATGTACATAGAAAACTGTATATTTTCACATTTAGTTTGAGTATACAGACAAACCCGTATTTTTTATAAACATATTTTAATAAAATAGGCCTCGTAAATGACTGAATCAAATCTGAAATTCTCAACAAATATATGTGCGTACATTTACATATGCACATTGTCCATATGTATTAGTAACCTTCACCTAGTTTTGAAAATTTCATTGAAATTACTCACTGCCAGCACTTAGGTGAAGCGGTCATTTGGCGCCAAGCAACAAGTTGCTACGTACGTACGCATGTATGAATGAGTGTATGTATGTAGGCATTAGCATATTTTATACTTGTAACTTCGTACAACCAATTGAACGGGGTAAGTTTTATTTACGTTTGTATCCTTTCCATTTCCACATACGAAATCTTTGTTAGTAAACAAACTCATCCCTTTGGTATGGAATTGTAACTAGAAAATCAGAAAGGAAACAAAGCACGCATGACTTTCAAATCAACACCCCCGTTTTTGAAATCGCTCATTAATAGAGAAACTTGAAGAGTTTGTCGATTCTCACGCCTGCGTAGTACTAAGGGATGTGTTTATGGAAATTTGTTCGTTGTTAACTGTTATACGAAGGAGCACAAGTGCTTTCAACACTGTTCCCCTCTCTGATGCAAATAAATTGTGCCAAATAATCACCCTTCGAAAAGAATTCTCTTTACCAGAACATAAGTGTCCCATCCATCAAATCAATGCCTTTTAGAATTTCCCGCCAAAGTGAATGCCATTTCCTTTCGCCTGATTTTTGTAGTGCGTTTGTTAAGGGCAAAGAAAAGTGTAAAAAAATTTAGAATTACTTGAGCTTAGGTGCAAATGTGGCATTTTACTGGCTGATTGCTTGATTTTTGGTCATATCAGGGTTAAGCGATAATTCGCAGTATAGCAACATAACTTGGCTACATATAACGAGCGATTAAATACCATAGTCGTTTTTTATGTGGACAACTTGTAAAGTTGGGGTCGAATCATAACATCCGTGCAACGATCAACAACCATACGAAAGAAAATTACGTGATACGTTAATCGTATAAGTTGTATCGCAGACAAACCAACGAATGCAAACTCATTTTCCATTCAAAATAGTTTTCAAGTTCCACAATGCGTTGGATCGTATTTTTTGGTCATAATGACGTGGAACTTTTAACACTGTTGTAAAATCTAATAAATACATCTAAAATGTATCTATAGATCCGACTTTGGTTTTCTGGTGCGGAGGCAGCTAAGAGAAGAGAGCAATCCTTTGGCACTCCCAAACACAACGTAAATACGTAAATGGTTAGTTATTCTAGCTCATTTACAAACTTTCTCATGCATATTTTTGAAATGACCAAACAATAAGAGACCAAATTAGACATTCCTTATTGCATTTTTCTCGAAACTAGAATTATATTAGTTGCGCAACTAATTTCTCGCTGTTTTTTTTTAAAAAATGGTTACAAGTGAATCATTGAAACTATTGCCCATCGCTGGCTACTACTTTTTCCCATCTTTCTGGTAGATCTCGTATACCGTCGCGGTAAAACTGTTCATTTTTTGAGACTATCCACGGACCAAGCCATTTTTTCATGTTTTCATATGAATGGAACTGCTGGTCAGCTAGACTATGTGCCATCGATCGGAACAGGTGATAATCGGACGGCGCAATATCTGGAGAATATGGCGGGTGGGTAGGATTTCCCATTTCAGTGTTTGCGGTCGGTTTTAACGGATTTGGCAACATGAGGCCGAGCGTTGTCATGCTGTAGAATCACTTTTTCATGCCTCTCCGCGTATTGCGGCCGCTTCTCGCGCAGTGCTCGGCTCAATCGCATCAATTGAAGTCGATACCGATTCCCAATGATGGTTTCTCTTGGATTTAACAGTTCATAATAAATAACACCAACTTGGTTCCACCAAATACATAGCATAACCTTCGCAGCGTGAATATTCGACCGAGGTGACGACGTAGAAGCATGACCGGGCAGTCCAGTCGTCACGATGCGATGAAGAAAACCCTTCCTTTTTTGCCGCTGGAGCAGTTGTTCACAAGCGAAAACGACGTTCAACATCCCTTGGTTTGAACTCATAAGGAACCCAAGTCCCCTGTTTCATCATTCCCAAAGCATACAATCGAAGGAAAGAGGAAAATCAACACTTCCCGCAAATGACGATTATTCGGCACAAAATCAGACATTTTCAAAAACCAAAAGTATATGATACCAAAACAAAACCACTAATGTGTCGAAGCAGTTTGCTTACCATATGTCTAAGCTTCGTTTATGACGTTTAGGTTATGTTAGAATCGACTAGCACACACTGCTGGCGACATCTATTGACAAACAGCGGGAACTTATTGTAAATAGTATCCAAAGTATTTTTCAACTGAAGTGGCAAGCCTTTGTACTATACTCAAGGTGAAATAAAAAGATAATACTCATGCACATGCATTTTTATTTATTTTTATCCCATCCTTCATTAATGGTCACTTGTAGCATTTATCACATAAAAATGTTTCGTCATTCATAAATACTTAAATATTAAAGAATACAAAAGTAATCCACAACAACTTACATATAAAATTAAAAATTCTCCACTGAATATTCAAAACTAAAATTCAAATTCACAGGTACTTATTTCCCTATGTTATTGCACAGCACTGCTAATTGCAGTCTTTGTTGCCCATACCATGACATTTTTTTGGGTGGGGTGAACTTTATTAAAATTCGTCCTATAATAAAGTAATTAATAATAATAAATAAATATATTTATATATTTTTACGATTTACTTACATCTTTGGTTAAATTCGATCGTTTACGGGCGGCTGTCGGTGTTCGAATGACAGATCAGCACTCATTCACATATGTCATAGTACAAAATATGTATTTTTCAGTGGCGAGTCGTACGTTCGCTGATGTGATATTTCGACTTCTGACCTTGCTTGGACAATATCTCCTATCTTGAACCTGGGCTGAAATATTCAATATTTTACTGAAAAACAAAAAAACAAATATTGTCGTACCAGCGCCTTGGATATTTTCAACATCTCGATTATGCTATTGACGTTTGCATCCTGGCACACAAAATACCGGAATTGAGCAGCGTGGTCGAGACAGAAGAGAAAAGTTCAATCACTGCAGGATTAAAAATTAACTGTGAGAAAACAAAAATTTTAAATTTATTTAGCAATTGAGAAGCAACTGCAAATATTTCGAATGCTTCAGTGGTAAGTGTTAAGCAATTAAAAATTCTGGTAGCGAGGTTGCAGCTTTTGGTGGTACGGATGAAGATGTAAAATATCGCATTGGCAAGGCAAGAGTCGCATTTGGTATATTCTCTTTTGTGTCACGCAATAACAACCCTAACGCTCACACAAAATTGAGGTTTTATAGATTCAACGTGGTATCGGCTCTGTTTTACGCACATGACAAGTGATCAAATCCATCTCTTCGAGCCCCCAACTTTTCTTAAATCACTGTCAGAGGAACATTTTCAATATTTTTTGGCCTAACCCGATAGCAAATTCTGATTTTCTAAAAATGGAGTCAGTCGAAGTGCTGAAGTGCTCCTGATGGATGTGTCATACTCTACGCAAAGACGTTAAATGCATGCGTGAAAGGTACTGGTAGGCCAATGGAAACCTGGAGACTAGTATTCGAAGGGGGATTAAAGTAAATACATTGCCAAAAATCACTCAAGATGTCAAGATGTCCCACGAGAGTTTGAGGCCCGGAAGAAAAAGAACTCCCTTGGAGTCTTTAAAACTACCGTGGGGGTATTAGCCACACACTAGGACTCCATCTTGCAACATTTCATATCTTGTCGTTATTTTTCACTTGTTGACAGAAAATATTGTCCAAAAAAGATAAAATTTGGTGCACACCAGAATAGTGGTAGATATTTAAAACAAAACTAATTGTTTTCTTATGCTAGTCTACAACGCACCATAAAATATATGTAATTAGTCTGATACGTGTGGTTAGAAAACCCTTTGGCATATACTTTTTTTAAGGAGCTGAAAGGTAGATGCAATGTGTAAAGCTCCATGAATAAAATCGGATATGCTTTTGGGCTTTCTGATAAAGCCATAATATTCCGATTTTTTTATTTTAGAATTATATGAGTGTATTGACCTTGTAAATATATGCCCATATATATGTACACAAAAGATCTTTTAGATCGAAGTGTCGTCCATTGTCGACGCCACAAAAACTAAATTATTATTTATATGTCCATATAAGCAGTGCCGTATACCTCAATCACTACACTGAATTAGGGCGATGTGTTGCCGTAGGGCAAGATCCAACCCTTTTCGGCGAGCTTAAACCGCTCAAGGAATGTCAGTGCCCGTAGCCGCTCCTGGACGCCAACAAGGATGTTGTTCGTTCGACCTGCAGAAACATATGCACCATCGTTTCTCAAGGTCGAACCGAACCGAAACGAACTTCGACAAAATTCAGTCAGAGCCGAAGCGAAACCGAAAAGAAGATTTTAAAGTATTAAACAGGTAATTCATTTTTTAAAAACCCAGTGTTTTTATTGATAGAAATGCAAATCGGTACATAAGCTCACAAAATATAATTTTTTTCGTAAAAATAACAAAAAAGGCTTATTTTAATAGTTGAATAGGTAATTTTATATTGTAATGTAGGTATGGATGGAGCAGTAACGATATTTCAAAGCGATTTAAAAAAAACAGTGCATTTTGATACCAGAATTTAAAAAATGTTACAAAAATTAAAATTTTATACAATTTTTTGAACACAAATTTATAAAAATTTAGCCAAAGCTCGGCTCTTTTTTGGCCGAAGCCGAACCGAAACCGAAATGAGATTTTGTTACCGAAGTTCGGTCGTTCTCTAATATTCATGGTAAATGATGCCACAGATATTGAAACTATTGAAAACTACCAACATTGCTTTTTGTTGGCATCCTCGCTTTCGTTGCTTTTCCTCCACCCAAAAAATTAAAATGTGGCGATGAAATGGGAATCGAAAGTGGACAATCACATGTATGACGGAGCAAGGAATATGACAGGAAAAATGTTTAGGTAATAACTTCATCCGCGTAACCATATTCAGTTTATTTCTGGACTTCTGCATGACCGATCATGAAAAAAGGTTCTCCAATCGAGAACATATTCTTAAAGAGTTCAAGATGCTCTTTAACATGAGTCTTTTGATGTCGATGAAGTACCTGAAAATTCTTTAGTTTTATGAACAATTCCTTATTGAAGGATCTCCAGAAGTACTTTCTGAGATGACAATATGGAAAAGAGATCTGTTTACCAAGAGCAACTTTAAGCTACTAATCCCGAACGAATATTTCTTGCCTAAAACGGATGGAGACTATTCAAAGAAACAAATCAAATAAGTAATTTTTATTAGTTTTTTAATTATAATATTTATATGGCGGACGCCGTAGCCGAATGGGTAGGTGCGTGATTACCATTCGGAATTCACAGAGAGGTCGTTGGTTCGAATCTCGGTGAAAGCAAAATTAATAAAAACATTTTTCTAATAGCGGTCGCCCCTCGGCAGGCAATGGCAAACCTCCGAGTGTATTTCTGCCATGAAAAAGCTCCTCATAAAAATATCTGCCGTTCGGAGTCGGCTTGAAACTGTAGGTCCCTCCATTTGTGGAACAACATCAACACGCACACCACAAATAGGAGGAGGAGCTCGGCCAAACACCTAACAGAAGTGTACGCGCCAATTATTTATTTTTTTAATATTTATATGAGAAGTATCTGAAAACAAAATATTAATAATAATATAGTTCTTCTATGTTCATTCCATACAATTTTCTAGTAGATTACGTTCAAAATGCTTTTATCAATCACTTGAAACGAACGAACAAAGTTAAAAGAATTGTAAAAGAAAATTGGTTTTTCTTTTTACACTGTTTATTGCAAAAGCTAAGGGTTAACCTGTACTTGTTTAATTTTTTTGGATAGCCGAAGCCGATAACATAACATATGGGATAATCTAAGAAACCCCCAAAAAATCCGAAGCGTATTCTTCGAAGTGTTCGTAATATAAGCCATTTGTTCACAGAAAGAGTTGAATGGGGTGTACCTCTTCCTTGTCTCTAGAGTAATGAGTTATCCCGACAACTCCGAGTTATTTGGACAACAGAGAAGGCATGGACCTCGATCCAACGGTTTTCTCCATACCGCTTGATTTCATGCCATCAGGAGTCGTACTTCAAAAGAGATATAGTGTGTTGCTGCCAATTGTGGACAAACTCTGAAAAGGAGCCTGGCAAACACTGTTTTCGCATTTCACGGATAGCTTCGGGACCTAACACGGTTCCGGCTCTGGTATCTACGTCTATGAATCCAACGGGACAAAACTACCCTTTGCTCTTGTAATGTACGCATCTGTGTTTCAAGCGGAGGTGTGTGCTATTCAAGAAACAATGAACTTTTTTGTGGAAAACAGGTGGAGAGGCAGATCTGGACGTGACTGCAGCGACAGCAAAGCTGAGTTCATGGCCTTTGACAGCCGTCCAACCATTTCAGGGGTGATTGAGTCCTGTAAATCGTAGCTGAATTAGGTTGGTAGACAATAATATTATGTGCGAAGCACTTGGAAAAGGTAGGCATCTCAGACAGTGCACTCTGCCCAACATGTGGAGTGGAGGATGAGATGGCGGACCACTTTGTGTGGGTCTGCCTCGCCTTGCTCGAATCAGGCTTGAGGCATTTGGCACTGATATATTAAGAAGCGACCTCCTTGGCTCCTTGGCACCTCAAAATTAACTCAGATTTATTCGGAGGTCGGGTTGATCTAAAGAAAATTAAAAAGTGCTGTACTTGCTAGTTATCCTACCAAAACCAAAAAAAAAGAGTGTAGAGGGACTTGTATACGTGGACGGATTCCACAAGCCTTGTCTCAGACAATTTCCTCACAGTTAAACGAACATCTAGACAAGCTATAGCTTGCAACATCAAGCAGGCGAATGAAAACTTTAGTAAGTCGTTAGCGAGATATCCGTATTTCTCTAAAAGTGGGCACGGCACCGTCCATTTTTCAAAATATTACCTGCTCCTCGTGTTGTTTCTTTGTTTGGTTTCACTATTTGTACAAAATTTGAGTAATTTCAACTTTTGTATAACAGAGATGCCATGTTTTATTTTTACATTACATCAAAAAACATGCTGAATTATGACTTATTATTTCTGGAGCGGGTTAGAATGGTTTATGTCTCTTACGCTAAAATTTAAAATTCGTTGGTTTTTTATTGACGCCAAAAGAAAATCAGGACACAGGGGTAAAAAACCAGATTCCCTCCCTCTTGAAATTCTACTAATAAAGCGTTTTTCAGTAAGAGCGCTTCAACTTTTTTTTTGAATAAAACACAAACGGTTTGACTTTTTTAACTAATTTTTTTTTTATTATCGAGTTTGAACATATACATTTAAGTATGAAATTCGATTTCTTTCGCATGACCACCGCGTGCACGTTTTACGAAGTCCAATCGTTGAACCCAATTTTCGACCACTCTTTTGCATAAATCGGCCGAAATTCCAGCAATTTCGCGTTCAATATTGGCTCTAAGCTCACAAATCGTCGCCGGCTTGTTACTGTAGACCAATGACTTCACAAAACCCCAAAGAAAATAGTCTAGAGGTGTCAAATCACACGAGCGCGGCGGCCATTCGACCGGTCCATTTCTGGAAATAATGCGCTCATCGAACTTACTCTTCAACAAATCAATTGTAGCGAGTGCCGTGTGGCTTGTGGCCCCGTCCTGTTGAAACCACATGTCGTCTAAGTCCATACCATTCAATTGCGGCCAAAAATAATCGTTTATCATGTCGCGGTATCGATTTCCATTCACAGTAACGTGGCGATCGTTCTCGTCAACGAAAAAATATGGGCCAATTACGCCGCCGGCATGTAAACCGCACCAAACAGTGATTTTTTCGGGATGCAACGGTGCCTCATGAATCACGTGTGGATTGCTTTCTGCCCAGTAACGCATATTTTGCTTGTTGACAAAGCCATTGAGCCAAAAGTGAGCTTCATCACTGAAGATGATTTTTTGGAAAAAATGCTCTTAAACTAGCAGCAACAGAACGATTATTTTCATAAAAAATTTGCACGATTTGCAATCGTTGCTCAAGTAGCGTTCCATGATGAAATGTATACTAGTGAAGTTTACAAATGACAAGCGAAAAATAAAAAAATATTGCGTCGTGCGCCCTCCCTATCGGAAAAAAGTTGAAGCGCACCTATTGAAAAACGCTATATATTAAATTTTGTACATCCTTTTTTTGAAGTTTATCGGTATACATAAAATTTATACATTATTCGAGTACTAGGCCAATAAAGAGTTTTATCAAAATAACAATGTATAAGTACAAACACACACATGCGAAATAACGTAATTTCTTAATGTAAACCGCAGTGAACTTCTAAAATTAGTTGCGCTTCAAATAACTTTACTGAATAATAGATTCGCTTAAAAATGTAAACATCAGCAGGCGTTTGATGTCTCACATATCCAGAATTAGTGGATATCATGCGGTTTATTTTTAGGACTATTACTTTATATTTAAAAATAATTAGCTATTAATAAAAAATCTTTCTAGGAGTCTAATTTTAGGAGCACCGGGCGACTTTCGTTAAAAATATTTATTCGTGTGGCAATTTCAAGGTTTTAGACACCTTTAAATTCCCAAAGATAGTTTATAATTAAAGCCGTCAAAAATTCAATAAAGTTATTTTAAATTGTTAATATTTAAATAACTTTTTTTTTTGATAATTACACTACAGCATTGATTCTCCGCGAGAGCTACGAACCTGGACGAGATGTCCCCGATGGCCTTCCTCTCCATGGCTCGGTTTACATAGCTCTGTAATAAAATATTTATTTTATCGGGTGTTTTTTTACGAGCTTCAGAGCTTAAAATGATAACACAAACTGAAATATTGTTGGCATCAATTTTTTTAAATTATAATCTGGTAGATTATTTTGTAACATTTATTTCTCGAATAGGATTTCCGGCATATATCCCTCGTAGATACGAGTTGCATGGTCCAGTCCAACTTTTCGCTTATTTCTCCAATAAAACTTGGCGTCAATGGTGACTTGAATATTGAAATAAATCGATTGTTAAGCGCGCTGCATGGGAAAATTGCTGATTAATTTTTGGAACAATAATTCAGTCAGCATGGGCCGATAGCGCTCGCCATTCAAGGTAATGGCAGCTCTTTCCTGATTTATGATGATTGAAATAAGAACCAATGGTGCCACCGCTGCTCTATGAACTTCACGAACAGATTTTTTGTTTTTAGTTTTTTTTAAATAAAATTCCAGAATTTGTAATCGTTGTTCAAGCGTTAGGCGACTCATTGACTTGCCAAAGCCTGCTGAACAGAAATGTCAACACAGTTTGCCATTCTCAGCTGCCAAACCAAAGTTATCGATAATTTTAGTTCTCATGCAGTTAGAAAAATCACCCCATATATTCCGCACACAATTAAAATTCTTCTCACAAGTGAAAGTTCAAAACTCATTTGTAATAAAAACTGCATCCTTTTTTCGCAATAAAACACAATGGAAGGATACAGATAATAACAGGTGTCATAAAAAATAAGTGGCTGCATATTTCGATTAGCCTAAAATGCGTAACGCGCGCAGAATCAAATATCAGGCTGGTCATGCAAATTGGTACTTCGACGAAATTGCCTCTACTGAATTTGCCTTAACCGAAATTCTCGCCGTCCTCTCCCGTCTTTACGTTTTCCTAAGCACACTAAATGATTGGAATCGCTAAATTCACATAAAAATGGCAATAACGCCAATTGATTTGGTTTTGTAAGTGATAACCGAAAACTAAAGGGTAAATAGTCGTTAAATGTGCGATAATCTTACTGATAGGCTTTAGAAAGATAAAATTCCAAATGCAGGCTACTCAATGGGTTATCACTGAAAATGCGTTTATTGCCAATTTGTAAGGAATGCTACAATTCCGTTTTTCTTATTTTAGTTAAGACCCTTTCAATAAATTCAAATCATCATTCAAGCAAATATAAAAATATGAAAAGCTCACCACCACCTTCCTCATAATCGAATGTGGTCAATAAAATTCGATTCGGTAGGTCATCTTGTTGTACCAGCCACTTGATGGTAAATATGGGGATGTTGTTAGTGGGCCAGTTTTTGCAATAATTTTCAATATCTGCCATAATAAAATGAGTGTCATTGGGAGGAGATTCTGTTTGGCGACCTAACTTACCAAGCAAAGTCTTTATGTTGTTTTTGTAGTCTAAGGTAGAGGGATGTATTTGCGATGGTGTTTGAGGTCAGTGTTTGTTTGCTGAAGCTTTGTACAGTGAATTGTTTTCCCTTTAACAATTGCACAGTTAATAAAAGCTATTATTTTTATTCCTAGTATCATACATTCGCTTTTACTGCAAAAATGCTGATTATACCAGGTTGTTCAATAAGTTTTGCGATTCGATAAGAGAGAGCGTTGCTACTAGCCTAAATTTTTTATGTTACGTGTCACAGAATTTTCTGCAATGAAAATATCAAGTATCGTGCAGTGATTGAATTTTTATTTTTGAAAGGTTTAAAAACCAAGTAAATTTATGAACGAATGTTCAAAGTGTATAAGGATTTTTCGCCATCAATTAGTGCACTAGAAAGATGGGTTGGGTAAATGTGGTCGTACCCGCCTTGAAGACGAGCCACGTCAAGGAGTCAAAAAACAGCAACAGCACCAGAAATCGTGGAAAAATACAGGATGTCGTATTGGAAATTTGTGGAGTGACTGAAAGAGATTTAGTAGATTTATGCACCCCATTGGGCAATGTAAGTAATATTTTGACTGAAGTATTAGGTTTAAGAAAGCTGTGTGCCGCATTTGCTAATAATGGAACAAAAACACATTCGAATGCGACTTTGTCAGCAACAAGAGCGCTTTCGAAAGGATAAAGTGGATTTTGTGCGTCGACTATGGATGAGACTTGGTCCTTTGAGAGCCTGCATGGATGAGACTTTATTCCTAAATCAAAACAAGAGGCTAAAGACCCGACTAGAAATTTTGGTAAGGCGGTGATTAGGCGCAAATAAGGCAGACCGCATTCCAAATTTGCGCCTCATAAGGCAGCCAAGCTATGCCCAAGTCCCGAGAGTAACGCCACACATCTGCCTCATTAGGCGCAGGTTCGAAAAACCGAACTTCGGTAATACTCCGGATGCCCTTCTACAAATCAGTTAGGGATTCCAATTTATGCCTAAGTGAGACACTGCCACAGATTCTCGTGACCACAACCAAATTTGGTATTGTTCTGGCATGCCAATCTTTGTATTGCCTAACGTGGGTCTGGTCAGGTAATAGTGAGGCGTGCCTCAGTAAGGCCTACCTAATTCAGGCCTAACTGATTCTTCGGCATGTCTCATTGTAATTCTAGTCGGGGAGTGGTGTGACCTGGATCTTCGGTTCCGAAATCGGCCGAGAAGGTTTTAGCATCAGTGTGCGGAAGAAATTTTCTTGGGGGATTTCTTGCAAACTGGTAAACAATTAAATCG
Source organism: Anastrepha fraterculus (assembly GCA_037575425.1). Lineage (NCBI taxonomy): Eukaryota > Metazoa > Arthropoda > Insecta > Diptera > Tephritidae > Anastrepha > Anastrepha fraterculus. The sequence goes on along the minus strand of JAYXIM010021936.1, from coordinate 117,593 downwards.
GAATTTTATTGTAACCTTTTAAACTAGGTGAAGGAAAAATTTGTGAAAAAAGACCCAGATTGCAAAAGAAAAAATATTTTTCATCAGGACAATGCACCGTGTCACAAGAGCATTTTGACAATAACTAAAATTCATAAATTAAAGTTCGAATTGTTAGAGCCCCCACCATATTCACCAGATTTGCCCCTAGCGATTTCCATCTGTTTCCAGACCTAAAAAAATGCATGCGTGGAAAGAATTTTTCATCAAATGATGAGATCATAACAACTATGGAAGCGTATTTTGCAGCCCTTCCAGATTCCCACTACAGGGATGGAATTCATAAATTGGAATCTCGTTGGAACAAGTGTATAGATGTTCAGGGAGACTATACTGAATACTTGGTTGGTGCGTGACTACCATTTGAATGTACGTAAGTTCGAATCGTGCATGAAACTCCGAAATGATAGACCAATTTTTTTTCTAATAGTGGTCGCTCTCGGCAGGTAATGACGAACCTCCGATTGTATTTCCGCCAAGAAAAAGCTCCGCATAAAACTGAAGGCCACTCTATTTGTGGAAAATATTAAGATACATATCATAAATGGGAGGAGGAGCTCGGTGAAATATCCAAAAAGGGTGTAAGCGCCAATTATTTATTTTATTTTTGATGTAAATATGTACACAAATATCTGAAAGCATAAAATTATTTGTAACTCTTTCCGGTTTGTATGTAATTAAATTTCCCGTATGAGTGGAATTTTAAGGGTTATAATTTTACCTGCCGTTCAACGTAGTCATTCTCAAGTTTGTTTTCGCTTTCATTGTAACTTGTGTATTTGTGTGTATTTGGAATAAAATTGTCTCGAATCCATTACAATGACATTTTTTGGCACTACTGACCCATATGTCCGAGCATAGAACTACCTCCGCTGTCTTACAATACATTAAACAATGTTAGTAATTTGTCTATGAATATTTAAAACCCCTTTCGGTTCCCTCTTTATTATTTGGATTTTTGTTTTTTTTGTTACCACTGCTTCATATTTTACTTTTCGGGCGTCACCCTTCGCGTAAGGTGTAATTATATTAATCGGACTTTGTTATATAAATTTGTATCTACCCTCGCATATGCTTTCCACCTTTCCTCATATAAACTTTTTATTTTTGTAGTCCTTTTCATTTTAAATGCGCCGGAGTTGCAAGTCCATCGACACGCATTTTAGGTTGCGGTCAATTGTGCAACACGCAATTTTAAAAGCGCACACATACATATATACTTATGTAAGCGCACATTTCTATCGAATACTGTCATAAAATATCACTGAAGCTCTGCAAGTATTCATACACACGTACAAACGTACAAATCTACTTATGAGCTGCTCTTTCCTTGCATGTAAATTTTAATTTTAAGAGTTTATTTCCAAAACTGTATATTTTATTGATTTGGTTTATAGGCCATATGTATGTGTACTCGTTTGTACATTCATATATTGCACGCCCATTATTAGAAGTGTACAGGGAAAAAATGTAGTTATTGAATTGGTAATTTAGTATGCCAAAACTTAGAAAATATATTTCTACAATTGGCTTATTATTCTAAAATGAACTGTGGGAACAACACAATTTGGTAATTTTTGTTAGGCAATTCTTCCTTCTAGTACGTAAAATCAAGTAGCTCTCGTCAGTGGGTGCTGTTCCTCCTTCACTTTTATTCTTCTCGTCGCATTCCTTTAACAATAGGTGTTTCACGCAGATTGAATAATTCGGTCATCGGGAGTCCGGGCAGGCAGTGTCATTTCAATTTTTTGCCAAAGGCTTTCATAAAGTAAATAAAAAGGAAGGAAGAATTGCGTTTCATTGCTCGTGCACATTCACCTTTGAACAATTTTTGAACCCGCTATACTAGTTCAGCATTGTCATTGTGTGACGTAAGTTTTACATTTGGATATTGGTTCATGTTTGTTAGTAGATACATAGCACATGGGCCGAAAATTCCCGGGCCTAAGAAACCAAACACATTTTTGTTTGTTCAAAATTAGCTCAAGAGCAACGCAATCATTCCAGCACCTCTCCAACATTTTAATACCACTTTTGTAGAACGATTTATCTTTTGCCTCAAATAGGTTTCAGTTTGAGCGATAACCTCTTCATTCGAGCAAACTTTCTTACCGGCGAGTATTTTTTGCGGTCTGCGAACAGGCAGTAGTCGCGGGGCGCCAAATCTGGTGAAATCGGTGGATCTGGGAGCAATTTGAAGTTCAATTCATTTAGTTTTGCCATTGTTTTGAATAATCAAGTCGTTCTTGTTTTTGGTTAATAGTGAGCAAACGCACCACCCACTTTCTCATAGTTAAATATTTGATATTTTTACGATGTTAGCTAACTTACGCAACTTCACTTTTCGTTCATTCGATTTTGTGGATTTTTTTTATGTTTTCTTGTGTGACCGCCTCATTTGAACGTCCACTGGGTTGTGTATTATCGGTGTGTGTACGTCCAGGTCTGAAGTCAGCAAACTATCGTTTTATTGTTTTTTCGGATAGAACGGAGTCCCCATTACACTTTTCAAGCCATTACATCGCTTGAACGTTATTTTTGAAACAGTGTAAAATTAAAGCACGAAATTGTTTTTCCATTGTTTTGACAAAAGTAACGAAACTCTTAGCACAATAACTCACGAATTAATCAATAGAATATCATGAAATTTTAACAGCTTTCTTTTTAAGATTAGTGCTAACTGAAAAAGAGGTGAATGCAATAAAACTAGTGCCATCTATGTGTTAGGCCCGGAACTTTTCAGCCCATGTGTTACATATGTTTTGTACAGCGGTCGGAAAATGAGTTTCAAACAAAGAGTTGTGATTGATTTGTGTGTTAAACTTAGTAAATGTTTTACCAAAACGCATTGAATTCTAAAAAAAACTATAAAATGAATAAATAATTGGCGTGTATACATCTGTTAGGTGTTTTGTCGAGCTCCTCATCTTATTTGTGGTGTGCGTCTTGATGAATTAGCTTTTATTTTGAACCAAATTGAGTGAAACTTCACGCATTTTTTACTCAATTCTATTAGCAGCAATAATTTTCTAGATCCGGGTCCGGAAACGATAGCTTGCATGAATCATGCTCCATATTCATTTTTAGCACAACGGAATTAATTCCAGCCTTCATAGAAGAAATGGTGTTATGAAGATGCTTATTGGTTTCACGCTCAACTGCATTCAATACGTAGGAATCCAGGGGATTAATATCTGATTTGAGTCTGAATAGAGAAGGCTGAATTAAATTTGTTTTTCTATAAACGCATCGCAAGATGCGATATGCCGTCTTCATAAAATACTTGGAGCATTTTTCCCTAGCCCAATAATTTAAGATAGTATAAGCCTCTGTCAATTCAAAGACCTTATTAATAGTAAGCAAATATGAAATTTAGTGCTGATCATTCGATTCAATTCTGTTACATATTACTCCTACATACAATCACTATTAACCTTACCACATGTAAGTATAAGTACATTACATATACAGAAATAAATAGATCATAGTAGCGAAAATAATTTCCGAAAATTATCTAAATAATTTTAGCGAAATTGATGTTGTTCGAGATGTACTTGAATTGATAAGAATGAACATATGTATGTGTTGGACATACAAATATAAGACCGCGCGCAAATAATATTGACTTTCGACCGCATCTCTTTTGAGGTTCCGCAGGCGTATAAGCAACCACAATTGCTATCTCCCCCAAAAAACAAAAAAAAAAAACTGAAAAAATTAAATAAAAAAAATTTATTGCACGCGCGGTCAAATCAACCTAAGTGAACCCACAATGGGATGATGGAGAGGGTTAGAAGAATATATGTAGGTGTGCATGTATGTAGGTATGTGTTCAAATGGACAAATGAACAGGTAGTCGGTTGAATAGGCAAGTGAACGATGTGTGGTTAATAGAGCGCGAACGATTTTACTGCGTGAGTCCGTCTGTTTGTCGGCCAAAATGTCATTTGATGATTGTACTCGTACCAAACTTACAAGCGAATGAGCAGCGAATTCGACAACATACGCAAATGCAAATACTACGTCCATTAATTTATGTGTGTATGCAAGAGTTTGTGTAAATTGTGTGCGTGCGCACGGTCATACATGCATACCCATATTCATATGTCTATTTATCTTTTATTTCTGATTGCTTTGCAATTGTGTACCGCTAATGACAATTGGCCACTTAATTGCCCCGAATGCAGAGTGGAAAGGCAAATGAAGGACATTGCACAAAGGCAGTGACAATAGTTGACAACAAAACTAACGGGGAGGACTAAACTGATTGTCCACTGTCGAAAAATGCGTGTTTGTTTGCATACGCACTTTGTACCTGGGGTTTGTACGAAGGGTTGAGAATAGGCTTCCATATGCGTATTAGGAATTGTGGACATGGTAAATGTGCGAGTGTATGTTGTCATTTGCAATTGTCCGAAAAATTGTCCTTCCGCGTTAATGCACACGCAAGAGAAGTTGCACCTGTCATGTCGACGCGAGTGTGAAGTGGGTGAAATTCGTGGTGATTAACGTGTGTTACATTATTTTCTTGGCCCACCTCCTCGCGTCCCCACCAATGCTCTATTTCGCCAAATTGTATGTGTTTTAGCCGAAATTGCTTTCATGGTTACCAAAAATTGTGTTTGAAGGCAGAATTGTATGTGGGCAGAGTGGAAGAAGAAAATTACAGTGAATTGGAAATTTTGTATTGGTTGTAATGCCCAGCACTCACATGCATGCATATATCGATGGACACCATACGTCAATGGTGCTGGCTTGAGCCAGTTCGTATGTAGTTATAGAATTTGGAAGGTGGCATTTGTAGCAGATGCGGCGTTGGTGCTGTGGTGGTCGAATGGCTTTGGAGTCAATTAAAAATTCATGCATGGCACACATGCTAGTCTTCGATTCGCAGTTTGCGCACCCCGAACCATGCGGTCACTCCGTTCAAGGCTTGGTTTTTTTATTTTTCTCTTCAACTGCGTTGCTAGTACGAGGAAATTGTTCAATTTTCGGCATTCATCTATGCAGTTAGTTAAATTAACAATGTACTATATGGTCTACGATGGATCGCGTATGATTTGGGGGAGTCACAGTGACACATATGTACGTGTACGCTCAAGTTTTAAGACATTATGCAGCTAACATGTGGAGCAAATTACGCAGTTTCATTTAACTTTAAGCGAAGAAATAAGAACTTTTTATAATATTTACTGTCGGCCACGAATAGTCAGAAACGTATTAATAACATTGGGGTCTCTAAGAAATACAATCCTTGAGGCCCTTTACTCTTTTCCAACTTATTAGAATACATTTAATTTACCGCAATTCGCATTATGACGTGTACAGAATACAAGAGGAGGAGGTCCTTCAGAAAACAGCGACTTATTTTTTCACAATTTCGACAACCGATGACGTCATCTCTGGAGATAAAGAAAGGAAATGAAGAGATGTTTCTTGTTTGTAAATACTCAGTGAATGTGGTAGTGTTATTGTTATTCATTTATTTATTAAATGAGGCTGTATCTGTAAGACTTTTCAGTTTCATATAATACATCATCTGGTTGGAACTTCCAAAGTGGAAAGTCAATTATTTTATACAACATACTCGTACATATGCATGCATTGGACATACCTCTGTACAAAATCAAAATATGAGTAGCAACTGCAATAATTGAATTACATGTGTTTCAAATGCTTATTTTGTATACTTCAGATGTGACGTAACTATTGTATTGAAGTCTTATTTGGTTCATCGTTCACGGCTATGTAAATAGACACAAAAAAAAAAAAAAAAAAAAATAACTGTGGCCGGGTTTCCCCTCCCCCAAAAAGCTTTTAGAAAATATTTGGACGAAGAGCATTTCGAGTACAAAAATAATATTTACCGGGAAGTAGAAGACCGATGCTTTGTTCTTAGCACTTATAAATTTTTACTTTTCTAAAATAAAAATATATCAAACAAAAATCCTTCGAGCTGACAAATTATTTCTTATGATAAAATATTTGTAAGTATGTATTACTTCAAAACAGGGGTTCCTATAATAAAATTTTAAATTCTGCATATGAAATATTAAATTGTTTTAATTGTTAAGATTTGATTACAATAACAATTATGGTTTTTCTTGTTAATTAGTTTTCAAGATTATTTTATGTTCTTTAACCCCTTGAGTGGAAATGATGGAATATCGAATGCAGTACAGAAACATTCGAGCTTTTGACTTAAAGTTTTTAGTTTTTAATTTTTATTTAATACTATCATTGTTTTATAAACTGTTGTATTACAAAAGAAATAGTTTTTAGTTGTATGTACTATAAATGTATTGAATAAAGGCAAAAATATTTAAGTTTTGTCGTATGATAATTCCGCGCATAGTATTGCGCTAAAACTTGCTAAATTACCTGCAAGCGTACTGTTCTTTGATTTAATCGTAAACGCTCCGTTCGCGTATAGAGCACTCACATCAAGAAATTGTGTGGAAATGCCAAACGTCTCAGAGAAGTCAATTGTGTTCGCAGTAAGAAAATCATGAAGTTCTATTTCTATAAATTGATTGCTTTACTTATTGCGTTTATTTGTCGCAGTTGTAAATGTTTTTAATTTTTTAATTTTTTTAGCGTTAAACTCAAAAATTGCTTTAGAAATATTAATGCAATGAAACTTAACTTAACTCTGAATCTAAAATTTTATTCTGCTAAGGCATTATTTTCGAATTTTTCGAGTTTCAATTATTCACAAAATAGATAAATTTGCAAGCAATGTAGAGATTGAGCGTTTATGAGTGTTCTCAGTTGTTCCTAAACCTAAGTAAATTCTAATAATTCTTTACTTTTAAATTTAATTGTATAATTGAAACTAAGATTAAAATAAACCTAGAAAAAATATAGGAATGGTTAGACATATATGTAAATAGAAACATACAAGATGATGATAAATAGTTGAACTGGTAACATGGTAATCACAAACACATCCATTTCACAGAATTACAGTAATCGAGTATTATCCCTTTGTAGTTACTTCTACCGATAACAGCATTGACAGATTCAGGAATTGAATTCCACAGCCTCGTAGCAATAATGAAAAAACAGCCTTGGTGAAGCCAATTAAGAATATTTGTAAATGGTAATATTGCGATTTTAAGATTTATGATTTTTAAATTATGCAAACAATTAAAAAGGAATTGGCGCGTGTTAAAGTGTGAAAATATGAATTCTAAAAATACCTTCAAATGCTTTTTTCTTGCCGATTACGCCGTGGCTAGAGATTGTGTGTGTGTGTGTATAATTTTTGGTATCTAGCAGTTTCTATTGCTTTCGCTTAGTCTTCCTCTTCACAACTAAGTAATTTTTTTCTTCTGTTAGATTATCTGCAGAGCTGACGGCACAGCGAATTCGAAAGGCGCAATATTTTGTTCTATCATTCTTGATTATTTTATATGTAAATAGCAATGCCTTCACCGCTTTTGCGGCTAAAACATATTTCTAAGGTGTAAAAAATGAAATATTCTTCGAAAGGTAATTTGATGCTAAAGAGAAGAAGTGCAGTCAAATTTCGAATTAATTTAACAAAAAAACACAATAACACTAATACAAAACATGTTTGTTACCTCCTAAATGTATGCTTTAGTATTGATGCTGAATTAATGAAACGAGTAAAGACTTAGATTAAGATTAATACGTAGATGGAGAAAAGGAAAAGGCAAAGATAAAAATAAAAATAAATATGCGTAAAGATAAAAAGTAAAGATAAAGGTAAATTTATTATTTAAGTTTTTAGTTTTGCGTTGATTAATGAGAGCCATACAGTACGTCAAGAGACATACAATACGTCAAGAATGATTTTTGACATACGAAATAAATTCAACTATTCGAATTCAATGCCCAAAATAGCATTATTTTTAAAAGGTTTTCCAATAAGAGGTGTTATTTTGATATTAAAAGAAAAATGCTATTTTCTAATATAATTTATCGGATGTTTATTTCGTTATATAGAGGAAAGTATGCCGTTAATAGTGGAAAATAACATCAGGCAAATGACCACCATGACCACGCTTACAGGACAATATCCTTTTCATTAAATTTTCCATAACCGAATTGCAAAGTGGCTGCCCTATGCCCTCCATAGCCTCACGAATTCCATCATTGAGGTCTTGAATCGACCCTGGGCTGTTGGCGTAGACCTGCTCTTTCTCGTGACCCCAAAGAAAAAAGTCACAAGGTGTTAAATCACAAGATCTCGGTGGTCAATTGTGATCACCTCTTCGAGAGATAACACGGTCCGGAAACTTTTCCCGTAAAAGATCAATGGTTTCGTTGCTTGTGTGGCACGTAGCGCCGTCTTGTTGAAAATAAACGTTGTCCATATCAATACCATCCAATTACAGCCATAAAAAGCCGTTAATCATCTGTCGATAGCGCAATCCGTTCACCTGTAACACCTGTTATTAGCAATCCCTATAATATAATAATTGAGGAATATCAAAGGATACTCTTTTGCCAAGCCTTTTAAAATCTCAGCTTTTTAATTTGAAGTCCGAGTGAAGTAAGTAAAAATTTTTCACTGAGTGATAAAACGAAAGCGTCAAAGTGATCACGGCAAAACAGAGATAACGGTAAATCGAAGTTAAGCGCGCAACACTTTCTAAAGGAAATGGAAAAGTAAGCTTTAGTTATTGTTTTTCCAAAAAATTCAAGTTTTTGTGAATAAATGTGAATTAGTGCAAACAATAAGTCAAAGATATGTTGGTATTGAAGTCGAAAAATTGAATTTATTTTCTATGTCAAAACTCATTCTTGACATACTGCATACCTTTCAATTAAGAATAAAAAAGAAAAAAACACAAACACCAACACAAAATTCTGTAGCGCAAAATGTTTCTTTTTTATCTTTACGAAAGTTATTCATGTAACAAAATATTTAATTTTAATTTTGATGATTGGTTGAATAAAATGTATTAAAAAGTTCCAAAAGTATTGCTACAATGGTTAAAATGTCCTACTGAATCACTGGTTCCAATGTCTTAAATGTGCCCATAAGAATTATCATTTAATAGTTCTAAGAACACTAGTAGAATCTCAATGACGAGCATAAGTTTAATGTCTACAACAGGAACCATTGCCTGTGGTATAATTGATCCGTAGCACTATTGGCAAATAGTGAATCGGTAAAGTTTAACTATCAACATTTCTTGCAGGGTTAATACGCGTATATGGAACCAGTTCTTGGGCATTCACAATGGAGAATTGAGACTAGAATTACTTCTGAATTCAAGTCGCTGATTTACAATAGAAAGTTAGTGTAGTAGTTGCAGCTTTATTAGTTCTTAAGTTGATAAAAATGTTTTTTTAATTATTGGGTATGGGAATAAGGTTCCATCCTTTTTTAGCCAAAGTCACGAATTATTTAAACAGTTAAATAAGACATGATATCATGTGAAGTATGTGCTATTGGAAGCTACAACTTTATTCCATCTTTCAGGCAGCATACGGGATCCTCTGATGAAAAATTCGAGTTCTTTTGACTTGATCCATTCATTGAGCCAGTTTGCGATGCTCTCATAAGAAGTGTACCGCTCTCCAATAAGGGCTGACTGCATTGTCACTGTGGCCTGGCGTTGTCATACAGCAAAATCAGTTTGTCATGTCTACCGTCCCATTCCGGCCGTTTTTTTTGAGAGCTCGATTCAAACGCATTAGCTGCAGTCGATTACGATCACCAGTGATGGTTTCAGATGATTTAAGGAGTTCGTAAACCTTTTCTTTTCTGCCGTTCTCGAAGCATCCTACACGTCATCAAACGTTTCTCGATATCCCTCTCCTTTAATTAATGTGGCACACAGTTACCTGGTTTCTGGACCATTCCCATCGCGTGCTAACGGTTACCGACGGTTGATCCGTCAACATCCAACTCTTTAGACATCATCCAATAATTGTTGTAGTTGAGTATCTTCGAATTTTTTCACTGCCCCTTCGCAAGTTGTATTTGATAGAGCGCGATTACCATAAATATTGATCAATATACGACACGTTTCAGCTGCACTTTTCTTTAAAAGATAATAGTGAAGCGTGACTTTCCGCAAATGGTGTTTTTTCGGGACGAACGTATATACTTTTGATGTCAGATAAAGATGGATCTTTACGCTTCAGGCACCTTCAAATCACAATTGAGATGATAAAGATTTGTAAATTATTTACTGTTGCTAAATTCATAAGATCTAAAAATTGTATAATTAATATGACTAGTAAAAGTGAACTTTGCACCAAAAGTAACTCCTAAGTTTAAAGTGTCACTGACCGATCTCTGACAACAATTATAGATAAAATCAGATGTCTTCAAAGGAGAATAACACTTGGCGAAATTAATGTGGTAGCCTTTCGATATATTTAAAATAAAATGATTACTGCTACACCAAAAAAGAACTTTATCAAGCTGATTTCTGAAGCATTTGTAAATATAATGAGTTTCTTACAATAGAATAGACAGAATGAAGTGAACACTTGGCATCTGAAAAACAGTTTATGCCATTAATAAACAACACAAATACCTAAGGAGCCATAATACTACCCTATGAGACTTCAGATGACACGAGAAAAGAATATGTCTGATGATTGTCAGTAACAACCTTCGATTCAAGATATAGAGCTCCAACCAACGTAGAAATATGGAATGGAAGCTAAGTCATGCTATTTTCTTAACAAGATATCCTTAAATACAACATCGACATCGAGAAACCTTTCTGAAAAGTTGATATAAATCTTCTAAGATAACAACCAAGTTTGAAACGGTGGATCTACCAGGGATGAAGCCATGCAAATTATGTTTTTGACCGCAAGCAACATCTTATCTTTTGCAAAGCATTCAAACAAGTTAGAGGTAGTCGAAAGCTTGGAAATAGGTCTACAAGTATAATTATTTACATCATTCTCGTTTCCGTTTTTGAAAATTAGAGTTGATAGTGTGGGATTTCAAGTCCTCTGTGTGGGAAGATCTTAAAGCACAATTCCAATCCTTTATAAAATAGCAAATAGGTTTCTCTGTGTGAATTTTAAAATTAATCCGACACGAGTAATTATTGAGTGCTTCTCTCTGATACTTTTTTAGCAGCGATACTCCTTGATACCCGTAACGAATACGGATACCCGCGTGCATGACGGTATTCGAGCAACACTAGGCAAGAGCTGATATCACAAAGAGGAAGAGTCGGTTGCGTTTAGATTGAAATCGAGTTAAATCGGAATACAAGCGTTTTGCTTTCGATTTCTCAAACATTTTTGTAACATACATAATATATGTATGTATGTCTTTTTTGAGTCAGAATATAAATATATTGTGTGATTTTAGATCTACTATATACACTCAACTCTCTCTACAGTGTCTATTTTTACATGATTTTGAAATTACAATTTTTACACAAAATTTTCCTTTTTGCACGATTCTCAAAACAAAAAATTGTTGTTCTAATCATAATTTCTGAAAGGATGCCTTAATCAACTCCAACAGTGCCTTAAAATTTGAACGTAATCTGTAGGTCGCGTGCAGATGGATAAGTAGTTATGTACAAGGTGGTGAATCTTTTTTTGCTAAATTATTATTTTACTGAATTATAATTACTGAATAAAATAAATAGCCTTGAGTGATTGAAATCTTTCTTTGACCTTTCGCGCTCCATTGCTTTTCTGTTTGTATGACAAGTGTCAAATACACTATTTGCAAAAATTATATAATACATTTTCCGATGGGGTGATTAATTTTGCCCACCTTGTGTAAGCAACTCGAGCAGCAAAAAACAGTCGGTAATAACAGATTTTGTTACAACGAAAACACCCATAGAAACCGTTAATAATTTGAATACAACTCGACAGATAGGCTGGACATATCTGACATATTTACTGATTGCAGCATTTTTGGTCCAGTCCGTAATAAACGTGAGCCCTTGCTATCAAGTAGCGTTAGTTATGCATAATTGATTTTATTCCTATGGTAATTTCAATTTGAATTTTTATATATTTTGAACTTATGGATTCAATTTTCAGTGTACACTAATTTCAATGGTTTTGTAATACAAAATCATTGTTTTTGTTGTATGTATGTAATATAGATTTAATTATTACTTCTATTGCAAGGCTTTTTGGGAAAATATTTAGAGTTGGTTTCATCTTACACCATTTTTTAAAATTGTGGAACATTTCCCCAAATTTACCACATATTTCTAAGGAACTTGTCTACCGTGTAAAAAGGAGTTGATTGTACTTTTATCAATACCCCTTAATCAATTTCCTAAACTATTTTGTTACAAATAAAAAAAACAATTTTTTATAAAAATAATTCACGGCTATCAAAGAGGCATGGAAAAATATATGTGCACATTCATATCTGAAAATATCTACTTCTGTCATATCTGAGTACTGCTGTGCTATAGCAAGCCCCAGTTATATGGACAAACTTGTAATACTTCAATGCATTAGTAATGTATAGTATATCTGCTAGATTGGAATAGAGGATGTTTAGAGTAATAAGCTGATACACCCATCTATCAATACGTACGAGTACACATAATCATTTACACTAACTTTGGACATAAAAGCTGGAGTCCTAGAACTTCGTCACCTAATTTTAATATCCTTTTTGTGTAACTAAATACTTGGTAGGAGGTCCGAAAGATTCGGACATTGGAGCTAATGATAATAGTTTTTGTGTGTCACAAGACTTGTACGTTCGTTAGTCGCTCAATGACAGTTGTTAGTCGGCAGGTGGGTGTGAGATGGACAGTTGACTAAAGCACGCACACATTATTATTTATAGATAATAACAAAGTGGATGGGTAGTGCGGATTTAGGACAAGGACGGTATGAGGTTTATACATGAACGATACTTAAAAAGGACCGCATAAAAATAAGTTAAATATAGAATTTCAAAAAAAAAAAAAAAAAAATATTGAAACACTAAAACAACGCCAAAACTTGCTACGAACAGGACAAATAAATGAAACAAATGAACTACATTTTGGGCTCCATGTATACAATGCTACAACGTTGACATGGAACTCTATCATTACGCAGTCAACATTGGGTTTTCGAGGGCTGGAGGAAGTGGGCGACGATAATAATGCGCTTCAGGTGTTCATGCATTATTAAAAGAGTTCTGACAATTTGCTAAGTACATACGACTTATTTAGTATATATAAATTTTGACTACAACTACAACAATTTGGCCATGACAATTACGTCTAATGAATAGTAAAATAACAAATCATTCTTTATAACCGCAAAATGGCCAAAACTATTAGTTTTTTTTTCAGGATCAATTATGTATGTATGCAGTCAGGTAAAAATGTTTAAGTGTTTTTACGCAGTTCATTTTGTCCTTCGGTACCAGAATTACGTTGTAGTTTTTCGATTTTAAAAAGGACCATATTATTGGTTTGATGTAATTATTGTAATAGTTCCTTCAAAAGAACTTCCATGAGTTTTTTTACAATAAACCTAACTTGCCCTCTTCCCGACCAACCGACTCGAGGGACTCAGTCCGCATGATGTAAAGATCATTTGCGCTTTTCACCGGGCTATGAAAGGTAAGAGTTAGTAGTCGAGGTCTAACATTTTTTGAGTATTATTTCATTAGTAGCCTATTCACTGCTATAAATTGATCTTGGCGCACCTTATCTATTTTTAGAGTTTATTGGCAAATTTATATACTTTTTTTCCAATATATATTATACATATGTATATATACATATATATAATTGGCGCTACACTCTTTTTATTTGGTGTTTGACCGAGCGCCTCCTCTTATTTGTACTGTGCATCCTAATATATTTCCACAAATGGAGGAATCTACAATTTTAAGCCGACCCCGAATGGCAGATTTTTCTTTTTCTAACATTTGGTGTTTTATGCACGGATGCACGAAGCTGTGAACTTCCGAATGGTAGTCACGCACCACCCCATTCGGCTACGGCGGTCGTTATATTGAAAATTTTTAACTGGTTTTTTTTATTTTTTTTTTTTTATAATAATTTATATATTAATTTTTGTTAAAATATATTTCATGCTACAACAAAAAACCATACAACTCAAAATTTCCAAATTTGTACAAAATTCTAAAATATGCAAACATTTTTATTAAAATTTCAAACTCTTTAGCCAGAATTAAAACAAAGATTTCAAACTATTTAGTAGCATTTTTTAGAAAAATTCTGGGAATGCAGTTTTATTTTTATAATATTGAGGCAGTTTAAAGTAGTTCAAAACTCGCTGTGATTTTTTTTTAATATTTTTTTTGTTTGCGATGTCAGGCATTTTCTTCCATATAGCGAATCCTAGAAACTGATTTTATATGGAGAATACGCAAAAGGCCGTCAGCACAAAAACAAAAATCTGTACTTATAATATCAAATCAGAATGGGCGACAAACTATAGGAAATTTGGAAAAAGAGTTTGAAATTTTAAATTTGGTTACAAACTTATAAAAGGTTAGAAACTTTAAGTTATATGGCTTTTATTGTAGAACGAACTATACTTTTCTAAATAAAAAAAAATTAGTCAAAATCTTGTAATACATATACACATATGTCTCGCGAATAGAGAGAAAGTAACTCAAGTTTTTAATTGAATGTAAATAACCGGCTGACGACCGGCTGTTCAGTCATATAGAATACTTACGCCAAAAAATCCACAAAATCGAATTGAGTTATCGAAAAGTGATATCGTAAAGATATTAAAGGAACGTGTTGGCTTTATATTGCAGGAGCATTTGATTATGAGAAAGCTCTGCTCAAAATGGGTGCCGTGCAGTGCGTTTGCTTACTGTAGATCAAAAATAAGTGAATCACAATTGGCAGACAATAGCTGGATAAATCCATCATCGAATATATAGCTGCGCCCATGAAACAACTTTTTCCAGGAGTATTGGAAATATTGATTCTAAATGTGTATCATTTGCTGACTAATTGACCGCCGTTTTGCTTTTGCACAAACTTTCCAACATATGCAGCAATAATTGTATAGGTTTTGAGAACCTTTTTACATTTCGTAGCTTAATAAATAAAAATAAAAATTAATTTAAGTTTGTTTTTTATTAAATGTTTTTGGTCACTTTGCGACTCACTTGTCACTGAAACTTGAGAACTTCTTATGTAAACGAAAGTTTTTAGTTTTATTTCGAAACATTTATTATGTTTGTGCTTGTTTTATTAGACCTAATTAATGGCGTACTTTTGCCCTTCATCGCATACTATTTGGGTCTGGTAAGACCCTTACTGAAACTTTCGGCGGAAAATTTGTGTGGCACATTTTAGCCTTCCATCATCTTTAGAAACTTAATATATTTCATATTTTTAAAAATAAGCATCAAACTGTGTTGACCATCATGGAAGAGAAATATTCGCTTAAAATTATCAACACAAATATTTGCGTCAATAATTTTTTTTCATAAGCTCTTAAAGATAATATAAATGATAAATGTAGTTTTATACGAGTTTTTCCAAATAGTGAGGATCAACCTCAGACCAAATTAGGAGAATTTCATGGCACTGTAAAAAACTTTTGACGTTTATAAACAAAACGGCAATTGTTCAATATTCCACAGCTGTTCCTTGAAGGGTTCATACTTTTTATTACTTTTATTGTACAGTAGATCCTGTTTTTATGCGGTACATATGTACATTCCGCAAGAAACAGCATAAAAAAAGCTACCAGTTCTATAGTAAAACTATAGATAGGTTTCAAAAGTGCTAAGAACCGCATAAATCTGAAATAATGTAATGAAATCGCATAAAAAAGGGTACTAGTCCCATATTATAACTAAAGATACGTTCCATAGATCGCATGAATCTGAAATAATTGAATAAAACCGCATACACAAAAAATTGTTTTTTTGAAAATTATATCTTTATTTAAGAAACGTCAGAATCGAAAAATAAATTTACATCGTCAGAAATGGAATCATACAATACCCACATGTTGCGCATTCGTTTAGGATTTGGCGTAAAATCACTTTCGTCCCTTGAGGAAATGTACACGTCTGATCTAGATGGTGATGCAGGCGGTTCCATACTTGTAGGGTTAGCATTTCTGATGTAATCTGTAATAAGTTTTTGCTTAGCTGGTTTAGAATCTTATTTATACAATTCCCGATAGGTCATGAATTTTTTAATTTTTTTAAAAACCGCACTATTTCAAAACCGAATAAAAAAAACCGCATAAAAACAGAATCAACTGTACTTTATTTTAATTGTGCTAATTTTAAAATTTTTAGAATTAAGTAAGTTTTATAAATTTTTCAAAAGAAAATTTCCAAATATTCTAACAATTTTCCATCTTATATGAGCTATAGTATCACCGGATTTACGCACGGAGACATCTGGAAGGGAGACACTGGAAATTCTCTTTTCATGTCTCATTCGCGGCCACACGGGCAAAATTGTTTTCGGCAACATTTTGACATTTAATGCTTTAGCATCGACTGGTTCGGATGTATTCTCGCACGCGCTTACATATAAAGCGGAAAACGTTCGTCAACAATTTCTTAAATATATGAATGAAAAATGCAAACTGGTTAAATAATAAATAATTTGTTGTTTTTTTTATTGAAATATATTTATAAATTCTTATACTTGAATAAAAAAAATTAAATTAAAAATACTTCATATGTAAATAATTAACTTGAGTATCTAGAAATGCATGGAAACATTAGAAATCAACATAAACATTTCCCATAACTATTTTAAATTATACCTACTTTACTTGCAAAAATAATCGTGCATTTCCCAATCAGCGTTCGGAAAGAAGAAAACGAATGAAGAAACTGTCAAAAATTGCTTTAAGATAAGAAATACGAATAAAAAGCACAAAGCGTGTCGCCAGTACAGGAGACAAATTCCCTTCTCTCTTCCGCGGCCGTCCTTCACCGCCGAACAAAATGTTTCCCTTCCAGATGTCTCCTCGTGTAAATGGGCACTATCATAAATTCACTTCCACGTGAAGTATTACTGCTATTTCCAATGGTTCCACGGAGGACCAAAGGGCCAGCGTGAACCGTAGATTTGTCAATTATGTATGGATTTGGTTAAATAAAAAATTAAAAATTGTATGCTTAAAGAACCATATTATTGAATTAATTATTAACCCCCTTAATATCTATTTCAAGGCAGCTGCAATTAAAAATTAACTTTTGAGCATTGAATACTTTTTTGGAATAGGCTGCAGCAAAACAGAATATTTGATAAAATTCCAAATTATTTTCAAACGAACTGTAATATTTATCTAGAAAGTATTATAGGCTAAATGAACTTTCAATAATAAAGTGAATAGCCTCTGAATAAAAAATGTTAAGCTGAAATAAATTATTTTCTCCTAATTAATATATAATATGTATGAATTATTTTATATGTATATATTTTTTGTAACGGTCTACTGGTTTAGTAATTATATTTTGTTTTCCTAGCTTCAAATTGACGTGACGTCGCCAAAATACTTGTAAATTACCCAGTATAACATAGCTAAGTTAATTGGTGTCCATGCTAATTGGCTCTCACTGCCAGCATGGATTTTTCCCCGGCAGATCTATCTGCTCTAACCTCGTTTTAGCTGCAAATCAAATAGTAAAAGCTGTTTCCAGTTATACGCAATTGGGCGGCCGCCGTAGCCGAATGGGTTGGTGCGTGACTACGATTCGGAATTCAGAGAGAACGTAGGTTCGAATTTCGGTGAAACACCAAAATGAAGAAAAAGTTTTTTCCAATAGCGGTCGCCCCTCGACAGGCAATGGCAAACCTCCGAGTGTATTTATGCCATGAAAAAAAAGCTTCTCATAAAAAATATCTGCCGTTCGGAGTCGGCTTGAAACTGTAGGTCCCTCCATTTGTGGAACAATATCAAGACGCACACCACAAATAGGAGGAGGAGCTCGACCAAACACCCAAAAAGGGTGTACGCGCCAATTATATATATATATATATAATCGTCATTTGCGAGAAGTGTTGATTTTCCTCTTTCATTCGAAAAAAACGGCAGCTGAAGCGCATCGAGAGCTACAAAAAGTTTATGGAGATGCTGCTTTAAGTGAAACAACGTGGCGACATTGGTTCCGTCGCTTCAAAGACGGTGATTTTAATGTTGACGACCGTCCGCGTGAAGGAAGGCCAAAAACCTTCCAAGACGCTGAATTGCAGGCATTGATCAATGAGGATCCGTGTGAAACGCAAAAAGAGCTTGCTTCAGTATTAGGAGTTACCCGCCAATCCATTTCCTAGCGATTGCATGCTTTGGGAATGATTCAGAAACAGGTGACTTTGGTTCCTTATGAGTTAAAACCACGGGATGTTGAACGTCGTTTTTTCGCCTGTGAACAACTGCTTCAGCGGCAAAAAAGGAAGGGTTTTCTTCATCGCATTGTGACGGCTGATGAAAAATTGATTCATTACAGCAATCCAAATAAAAGAAAGTCATGGAGACTGCTCGGTCATTCTTCTACGTCGTCGCCTCGGCCGAAAATATATAATTATTTATATATGTATATATATATAAAGACTTTTTGAAAGCTTTCGACAAGGGTGACCATTCAATACTTTTGTATAAGGTGGAAACACCATTAGAGGAAGCCTCTTGAAGTGTTTCGCCAGGTTGTGAAAAGTTAGGATGCTACATGTGAAAATTACGTCTATGGCGCCTAATATCATGCATGGTCTGGAAAACCGATGCAAGGTCCGGAGAATACGGCGTATACTGAGGGAGCTCCCATTCGAGCGTTAACCGTGGCACTCTTTTCGAGCATTTCCTAGAGCATAATGCCCCTCTCCTACACATATCATGATCTTCTTTGGAGGAAGATCCGGCTTAACTCTCCCACTTTGGCGTATCTCCAGAAGTCACCCACTCCTTTCTTTGCTTTATATTGATGTGTGGGCACCATTTTTCATCTCCCTTGACGATTCGGTACAAAGAGCGCTGTTTATGACCGCGTGTTGCTCGATGGCGGGCGAGATGCTGAGAAGGAATTTGAAGGCGACTTGACAGATAATCAAAACTTACAGTCCGATCCGAGCACGAACCATTTATTTGTGATTGTTAATAAATGTTTACGTTAACCAGGAAGACAAATTTCTTATATTTTTTAACAATAATATTTTCTGTTAACAATAATTTAATTAAACAACTGCATCTTAAGTCGGAAGTGGGAAATGAACGATTTTGGTGTCATTTTTTATACTAAACTTTCATTCACCAAAAATATTGATTATGTGGTTCCTAATGCAATTGCAATGGATGGTTTCATCAAAAGAAATTCTACTGATTTTAACGAAACTCAAACTTTGAAACCCCTCTCTGTTGGCTTGGTACGATTTCGCTTTAAGTGCTTGTTTTTTAATATGGAACCCTTGCTATGAGGTTCATTCGAGGAAAATCGGAAAGGCACATAACTTTTTTGCAAAAATAGTATTGATTGAAGCGAGCTGGCAAGGTTATTCTGTGCCTTATATAAGTCGACGTAAATTAATTGACTTGCAATCATTACATGCTAGAGGAATATATTTCTCATACTTCTCACTTTGCATACTTTATAGTGTAAGAACTAATCGTTTATTTAACCTTTCTAATAATACGGCTAATTATGCATTTATCGCAACTCTAGTACGATCTGCGCGATTGTGTAATAATTATTGTAACGTCTTTTACTTCAATGAAATTATTCTACAATTTAAACTTAATCTGTTTGCCAGATTAGTCTGTAATATCATTTTCTGTAGACTGAAGAAAAAAAATGCCTAAAAATGCGTGCTAATATAAAAAATATTGACAGACGTCTCATTAGGCTACAACATAAATAAACACCCGTTGTAATCGTTATATGTCCAATACTTAAATATCTATAAAGCAATTATTCGTCGATTATGAATATGTTAATAGTTTTTTATTTGCATTTTATTTTTTTATGAAATGAACCACAAACCATGCACCACGTGGTAAAAGTAACCCATATGAACGACATCCAATCAGCAAATATAAGAGAAACACGCTATGGTTTATTTAGCATGCCCATTTCCATAAGCCAAGGGCAACCAGGCTAAGAACAGTAAACAAAATTTTCAGTTCTACTAAACTTTGATACGATCACTAAGAGCGAGTTAAGAGAGCACCAATATGCTCAGCGCTAAATACCCGCAGAGAGGCTCACTACTATATTTCTGCTCAGTAAATTATCTCCAAGCAAATACAAGTGTTATGCTTTGTGTGTTTATGGTATCCAGGTTCTAGATACTGACGTGGAAATCAACATTAGCTGGAAGTCATTCAACTTTAATGTTGGCTTTTTTCAGAGAAGCGGCGGTAAATTAATACACAGTTAAAGCACATACATACATTTAAAAAAGAGTCAATATCGCAGATGAACTAGCAGAAGCCAAACGATGGACATACAAGTTGATCTGCGTCAGAGAAAGATACGTGAATTAAAAGTCAATTTAGACAAAAAGTTGTCGGCTGACTCCCGAAAGAGTGTGCTACATCTAGCAATGTATAGAGTTAGCGGGAGTGTAGATAGGCGCTATGAAGGGCGTTTGGGAAGTTAGTGAGCGCAGCTGTGTTGTAGTTATAGCAACAGTTTAATCCGCCTTTCTTTTCCAGTGTGTGTTTATTCAGTAAGAAAAATTCGCCACCGGTGACAGGGTAATAAGAGCACGGCAGCAGTTTAGCGGCTCCACTTGTGCTGTATACAAAATACAGAATATACTAGAATTAATTTTACAGAGTAATAGGAAAAATAACTTTAATTAAACATGCAAACGTCAACAAAGTACCTGAATTTCGCCCATCTTCTTGCCACTGTTTTGCTTATCGTTTGGGCGTCGCCAGCTGAGGGCAGTTCCTGCACCGGTTGCGTGGAGTTGGATGTGCTGAGCTTCGATAAGATAATCGAGCGTTTTCCCTATGCATTAGTCAAATTCGACATTGCCTTTCCATATGGCGAAAAACACGAGGCTTTTGCGGCATTCTCAAAGGTGGCGAACACAGTGACCAAGGAACTACTGGTGGCCACTGTCGGCATTAAAGATTACGGTGAGAATGAAAATAAAGAGCTGGGCCTAAGGTTTAATGTGGAAGACAAGAGCTTCCCCGGCATTTTGCTCTTCAAGGATGGCAATGTGGACAACTTTGAGCGCTTCCCTGCTTACTTGGATGTGACATTAGATAATTTGAAGAATTTTGTTACGCAGAATACGGAGTTGTATATTGGACGTGATGGTTGCTTGAAAGATTTTGAGGAATTGGTTAAGAAATATGCCAACAAAGAGGATGCAGAGCAGTTACAATTGATAGAACAAGCGGAAAAACTAAAGCAGGAGCTAAGCAGTGAAAGTGCAAAGGTGAGCGCGAAAGTGTATCTCATTTTCATGCGGAAAATCAATGAGAAGGGCTATGAGTACGTGGAGGACGAGACAAAGCGGCTGCAACGTCTGAAAGCGGGTAAGGTGACGGATGCAAAGAAGTTGGAGCTTCAGCAAAGACTTAATATACTGGAAGCATTTCGAGTGACCAAGCTGACGAAGGTGACGAGAAACGAAGAACTCTGAAACGGGCGTTTGCAAGTCGGAAAGTAGCGAGAGTGACACCAAGTTTATGAAAATTAATTGAAGTGAAACACATACATATGGACGAGAATGTATAGGTGTGTGTACGACCAACTGCATGCAATAGTGAAGATGTGAAAGTGAGTGGCGGGACAAAAGTGGCAATAATAATACAATTCTGCACTGCAAGCGGCAATATGCTCTTCGATTATAATCCGTTAGCTAACACATACATTTGTAGTATATTATATAATACGTTGTTCAAATTTATATCTGCTTCAATAAATACATAAATTATTAAGTAGTTGTATGTACATAAAAAAATATTCTTTATTCCTTTTGTTTGTTGTGCTACAAACTTGGAACTTTTTACCATTTCGCTATGGCAACCAGTTTTCGATATTCCCAATTGACAACGTCAACAAAAAGGCCAACAATTCGGCAATAAACGGTGCGCATGGAAACATCACACATACATACATATGAACATACATACATAAATAAATAAGTAGACGAAATGTTTTTGGTCACTTTTCTGCTGGCTACCCTTCATTAAAAATTAAACATATCCAAGTTATTTTACATACATACATACATACATATTATGTATAGGTATATGTCTCTATAGCCCATTAAAGCGTTTGACAAAATTACTTCTGAAATTATTGCCAAACTACAGTAAAATAAGCGAGTGATTGTGAGTAAAATTGACAAACAAATTATTGGCTAAAATAATATAATAAATATAATATACAAAAACAATAAAATAGTAAAACGAATAAAAATAATGTAACAAATAAAAGCAATATAATAATTCGAAATTTCAAATATAGTAAATTTTAAAATATTTATAATATTACAAATTCGAAGATGACGTTGCTATTTAAATTTCCCGGGTATAAGGATCAATTGGTTTTTTTTGCAATGTTAGTAGTACTGTCATTATAATTGAATGTTATTGTTTGGCAGTTTGTGGTGAGATATCTCATTCAATGTCTTGGCAGTGTTGCCAGATAAACATTGTCAAAAATGTGCCACGCGAAGCCATCTTCATTATCTTAAATTACGTTCAAATATGCATTAATTACCAATAAATCCATAAAGCTAATCTACACGTTCACATATGGCAGATTACCTGCGAAATTGACAATCAGCTGCCAATACTGCTTTGAAAGGTTTTTCTTCACAGAAACTATTTTGGTGAAATATTTCGGTATTTTTGGTTTGTTTATGGTAACACTAGTCTACAAGGAAAAGTATCCGAAATAATTTAAACTAATATCTGCTTCTCTGTCCATGCAAAATTCGGATTGATAACTAAAATTAATTTATTAGTTTGAGTTTTTACGATAATCGTATCTTTCGTATTTAATGGAACTAGGCCGACAAAATTTAACCAACATTCAGACCCAGAAACCAGACTATATATTTCCGAAGGTTTATGATGCGCTGAATCCAAATCTGGCCTCAGAATTGCTCTATCAGCTCTGGTTTTCGAGATATCCTAACCTAAAAGTGCAAAAAACACCATTTTTGCCCATATTTGAGGTTATGCGATATCTCTGCGAAAAAAAATGATATTTGAGCAAACAAAACGCCATTTGAAAAAAGAAGGATTGTATTTAAAGATGCCATCCGTTAATTTTGGTGAAAGAAAACATCTGCAAGGCTACATAACCTCAAATATGGGCAAAAATGGGGTTTTTTGGACTTTTAGGTTAGGATATCTCGAAAACCAGAGCTGATAGAGCAATTCTGAGGCCAGATTTGGATTCAGCGCATCATAAACCTTCGGAAATATATAGTCTGGTTTCTGGGTCTGAATGTTGGTCAAATTTTGTCGGCCTGTGTAATTAATATTAGCGATATGAAGAAAATACAAGGAGAAGGAATAGCTAATAATTGCGCATTTGGCCGCCGTAGCCGAATGGGTAGGTGCGTGATTACCATTCGGAATTCACAGGGAGAACGTTAGTTCGAATCTCGGTGAAACCAAAATTAATAAAAAAAAACATTTTTCCAATTGTGGTCGCCCCTCGGCAGGCAATGGCAAATCTCCGAGTGTATTTCTGCCATGAAAAAGCTGCTCATAAAAATATCTGCCGCTCGGAGTCGGCTTAAAACTGTAGGTCTCTCCATTTGTGGAACAACATCAAGACGCACACCACAAATAGGAGAAGGAGCTCGGCCAAACACACAAAAGGGTGTACGCGCCAATTATATATATATATTTGGCTGGTAATAATAAAAAGTTGGAGGAAATCCGTAAACGACTTTTACCGAGGTTTCAAAAAATGATGGTAGCAATACGCATTCGAAAATCGATATTACATTTTATAATAAGTTATCAGAGGACAAAGCGTTTATGGACACACGCTTTTTTTCTGTTATATGAATGCATAGTTAATAATACCTAACAAACATTTTATTAGAATTATGTCTGCAAACCTGCTTTCTTTGCCGGCAAACCGTTTTACTTAGTTTTTACTTTGACGTTTTTCTTTACATTTGTAATAATAATTATCGATAACACAGAAAACAGAGGGATGTATGTCGAAAAGTATGTAGTAAGTATTATCTAGAATTATTTTATAACCCCTCGCGTTTTAATTACGGATTGGGAGCTAAGCACAAAAAAATAAATCATCTACTTAAGTACATGTGAACGTATTATTAAGAAAACACAAAAATTAAATACAGTACTCGAAAAAGCTAATTATTGCACTGCAAATTTCCTTTTTGAAGAATTTAATACAAAAAATTATATTTTATTTATTACACAAAAACAATTGATTGTATTTTAAAAATGTGAATGTATTTTAGATAGAAAAAATTGATGAATTAATGTCATGTTTTGTGCGAAAATTATTAAATTTTATAATTTGTACCTTTGCATTAAAATTTTTTCGAATTTGAAGAAAGAATTGTCCATTTTATTTCAATTTAAAACAGTTGCCCTGAAAATTTTAAGCAGTGTTTGTGAAGTTGGACCATCTTTTTTAACCTATTTCGTGCAGAGTCTTCTGGCACTGAATCTAAATCATAATATACATATGTACATATATCAGTTTTTTTGACTGTTTTTGAATGTTTCGACATATTTTTTTATTTAAAGTGGCGTAACACCGATTACGAGACAAATGAAATATACAATATATATACATACACATATATACGAGTATAATATTAGAGTGTCATAATAAAAAAAAAAATATTGAGAACACTCGCTTCAAAGTTACTATGCCACCCTTGCAATTTACTCTTCCATCCTAAGTAAAATTTAAGATATTTTCATCTAATGAGGTGCTGTTAATAGATACATATGTATGTTATTTTTTTACATTTCTGTTCATTTAAAGGAGGCCAAAAGGTCATGGTCACTATGCAAGAGGCCAAAGATCGAATAGCCGCAAATAAACAAGAAAAAGACAAAGGAACTGATTAGCTTCTCAAGAGAGGATATCTCGAAGCTCATGGATTGTATAACCGTTAGCAATTTGGCAGGCATTCCTTGAGACTAGGAGTTTTCTCCCATGAACATTGTAGAAGTTGTACAGATAAGGAAGATGAAGAGGAAGAAACCGTTGAGCACTTGCAATTGTTCAGCCTTAGCTAAAATCAGAGCAGGTTGTCTATGTAAATACTTTTTCAATTCGCTTTTCACTGTCTGGTGGAACCAATCCTGCCCAAAATGTTTATACGAAGAAAAATAAATGAGGTTCCCGTGTCGCACAGTGGTATCACATCGGAACTGTAAGGTCTAAGTGAGTTGGCTGTACAGATTGACTACCAATATAACCTAATTCAGCAGTTAATTTTCTCACAGTGGACATTTCTGCAACTTAGCTATTGTTTTAGGTCATGTCGGTATTGGAGAAAACGAGCGATATGTAGATATCTAATAATTGACAAAAATGAGAAGTTCGCAGAGCAACTAAGTACATAATGAAAACCAGGCATTAGAAGAGCCTTCTTGTATCTTCACTAAACATTTTTTGGCTTGGAATTCATTTTAAATATCTTCATTTTGAGATTTTTCTGGTTGTTTATGAA
The DNA here is from genome assembly GCA_037575425.1 of Anastrepha fraterculus. Classification (NCBI taxonomy): domain Eukaryota; kingdom Metazoa; phylum Arthropoda; class Insecta; order Diptera; family Tephritidae; genus Anastrepha; species Anastrepha fraterculus. The sequence continues at coordinate 91,956 of JAYXIM010021936.1, read as the reverse complement.
ACAAATTTTATTAAGAAGATAAATTTTCACTTCGCGCAACATTGATTCGTACCCTTACCAAAAAAAATATTGTTCCAAGGCTGCCGTATTCAACTGATTTAGTTTTATATGACTTCTGACTATTTAATAAACTAAAAATGTTCCTGCGAGAACTCCCCTTAGCGCACCAGTCGCTTCTTTCTTGTGCTACCCGGCGCCAGTTGGACAAACAAAGAGAAACCGAGTTCTTCTCCACCTGATGTTTTCAACGAAAACGAGGTCTTTCTCTTCATCTGCTAAAATCAGCTGGTACCGATTACTTTCGGATGGCATGACCTAGCCACAGGAGCCGCTGAATCTTTATGCAGGTTATTGGCTCCACAAATGGAGGGTCCTAAAGTTTTACAGCGAGTTGTTGACAACTTGGTGGCGACCTTGTGCTTCTTCTTCATATAAAAAAGTTTCGAAAAAGTGAAAAAGAAATATTCCAGTAAAATATTGTTGTATGTATGTATGCAAGCGTGCATGTAGGTGCTTTGTTTATATGAAACAATACAAAAAATGGGGAAATATTCAATTAGAATTGAGTGGAATATTAAAGAAAATGATAAAAACATATTATATGTGATGTATTGTAGAACACGTGAACTTATTAGAAATATACTCTACGGTTTAGCATTAGCCAAACCCGAATCTAATTTTGCATAAAGCTGAATTTAATATTTATTAAAATCATTATTGATCTACGAAGGCGAAAATGGATAAACTAAAATATACTTACATGAATATATACGTAATTTATTAGAGCAGCAAATATTTTTCTTAAATAATTTTCACCAACCTAACAATTGAGAAATATTTTTAAACGAATTCTGTTGCTCAGAATATACTAGTTAAAATTCATAATACAGTTTACCACTTCCAACTATGCAAAATATCGCGCCTCAAAGTATGCAATATCTTACATTGGAAACTTTATGTTTTACAGGCAGACGTTCACCCTGTACCTGCACGTCAAACGGAAAATATGCCCTGAAATATGTTTCTGGATAATGAGTTTGTTTGCAATGGTAAATGAAAAGAAGACAAATGTGAAGTGTTATACACTAATAATCGAAATTCGTTAACCGGATGGAGTTAATGGAGACATATTTACTCATACTCGTGAGAGTTGTATATAGTAATTGTGATATACAAATGTCAAAACATTGCATGCTCTGTTTTATTTATAAGGTACAATTTATTAATAGTAATTTAGTATATTTGAATTACTTATTTCTATTTAATATTATATAATATTAAGAATTATATTTCATGTAATAAACTACGTGAAATGTGTTTGTCTGGGGAAGTTCATATGTGCATACTAGAGCTGTTGAAACATCGATGTTTGACCACATCGATGTTTGACCACATCGATGTTTCGATGTTTTTCAGAAAAAAACATCGATGTATCGATACTACATCGAAGTAATATAGTAAATTTTTTGATTCTCTATATAATATATATATCTTTATTAAGGATAACATCCTTTTTCCAAACTTAAAACTATAAAACAGAAGTTCAATCATTCAACTTAATACTATAAAACAGAAATTCAATCTTTTAAACTTAATACTATAAAACAGAAATTAAATCTTTCAAACTTAATACTATAAAGCATAATTCAATCTTTTTCAAACTTAAAACTATAAAACAATCATTGCTGTTCAGAGATCCACTTGTTCCGATTGATAAAAAGTAGCATGTCAACATGTTTAAACTGAAGCGAACTTCTTTTTTCGCTTACAACGATTCCAGCCTTACTGAACATACGTTCGCTTTCTGTCGAAGTTGCTGGAACGCAGAAATATTTTTTGCAGCAATGCTGAAATGATTTATCTGATGAGATCTGTAATAATAAAATTTAATTAATACACATATTTAAACGCTGAAATTGACAAGTAAAATACAACCTTCCAATAATCTAAAGGGTTGGAGTTTGATTCCAAATTGTCTAGATTAAAATATTGACGAATTGACAATATGGAATCCACTGTATTAGTTTTATGTTTCAAACTTTTGTTTTTTTCCAAAAATTGAAAAAGGGATGTCTGCGATGTGGAGGTTGATGTTGGCAGGCGTGGTTCGTCGCAAGGGCGAGACTTCTGTGCGTTGAAAAAAGAAAGCTCGTTTTCCAAGAGTTTTTGAGCCTCAGTGATGTTAAATGGTGAGTGAAACGCTTCTTTTTTAAACCGAGGATCTAGCAAAGTTGCCACTCGAGGAACATTGCGAATTTCATATTGCAGTAGTCTGGACGATATGCCTTCCAATAAGCAATTGCAGCTTTCGCGACCTTCAACTGTTTTTAGGTCATTTTTTAACAATTGCAAATTATGCAGAAGTCCGCAAGTTATAGGAATTATTAATGATACCGTGACCAACGTTCGCGAAGAAGTTTGCAATGTTGCACATTCAAAAGGTTGCAATAAAATTTTTATGTCTTTTAAAATTAAAATTTCGTCAGCCGAAAACGGGGCAAGAGCCTTTGGGGTTGAAAGAAGAACACTGCTTATAGCATCATTCGTTTTAAGAATTCTTTCAATCATATGAAATGCGCTATTCCATCTTGTAGGACATTCTTGCTTTAAACTGTATGGTTTCTCTGTATTTTGAGCTTCTTTAAACTTGGCGTAAGCTACTGTGCTTTTCTTAAAAAATCCCACAATACTTTTGCATTTCCCCATAATAACTTTTATTTGCTCTTGATTCAGGCATTGTTGAACTATTAAATTAATAACATGCGCAAAGCATGGCACATGTCTTTTTTGCAATATCTCACATGCTTTTATCATTGTTCTTGCGCTATCGGTAACAATGGCTGCAACTTTGTCCATAACTTCCCATTCAATTAGCACTGCACATAGAGAGTTCGCAATGTTTTCTGCAGAATGATTTTTCTCATTCTGTAACTTACTAGTCGAAAGTACTGCTGTGCGAAGTTTAAATTCTGGATCTATAAAATGGCAAGTTACGGTCAAATAAGCCTCGTTGGCTCGAGATGTCCAACAGTCGGTTGTCACAGCGCAATATTCCACTTCTTGCAAAATGCTTTTCAGTTTCATTCTCATGTTCATGAATAAATTATTATAACATGTTGAAAGCAATGTTGATCGTGAAGGCAATTCGTATCGGGGATCCAAAGCATTTACAAATTGCTTAAATCCCTCGTTTTCTACAATGTAAAATGGACGTAAATCGGAGCAAATGAAATTTAACAATGCGCTGTCCAAATCTCTCTTCCGTTTCGATGAGGCTTCATATTTTTTATCCAAATAAGCCGCCATATGTCCTGAAGCCTTTGGCAACTCACTCACCGTTAACGTTGGGTGTACCCGCTTTAAATGTCCCACCATGTTGGTGGTGTTTCCGCTGGTTTGATAAATTTTACCACATTTTAAACATTTGGCAGTCTTGCCATCCGAGGACTTATTAAAAAAATTCCACACATTGGACTGACCATATCGCGCCTTTTTGGCTTGCGGCTCTTCCTCTTGCTCTTTTTCTTCAATGGTTGCCGCACTACAACCTACATACAAATGAGACAAAACACAGAGGTTAACTTGTAAAGAAGGCAGTTAATATATATATGTACATACCTTGCCCATTTGAAGCTCTAAGATATTTATGCATTATAACCACTGCCTGCCAACACCAATAACTCCAAAAATAACGCTCTAGCTTTTACTGCGTTTTTTTCTCAGTGATGGAAAAACTGGCAAAAACATCGAACATCGGAGAAAAAACATCGATGTTTTTTACGAAAGGAGAAACATCGATGTATCGATACTACATCGATGTTTCGCACAGCTCTAGTGCATACATATGTATGTACATATATACATACTATATTAGCAGTGTCGGGAGTGTTTATTTCAGCAATACAGTTTGATACGGATACGGGGATAATAAAGTGCGCACAAAATAAGAAAACCAAACCTACTAAAGCATTAGCTTGAGCGTCCTATAGGAAGTGAAATACGAGAGGAATGCATGTCAAATAACTTGAGATTGTGGACAAAGAAGGTCTTTTAGAAGTGTCGGCCATTGGGTACACTGCAGGTACTCAATTATTATTAACTTGTGGCTTTCCAAGTTTTTCATGCTCGAAGAAGATCTTCCCAATTTGGACAAATATGGAATAATGTCCTTTTAAGTAGTTGAATAAGTTTTGCATCTTATTAAATGAAACCAAACAGCTTCGGCGCTTTAAGAATATGTACGTTTACATACATTCATAATTTAAAATAGCGTCAGCTAACAAGTATAAAAATCTATCAAGCTATGTACAGCTCGACCGATATTTTTAAGACGGTTATAGAGCTATTCAAAATGCAGAAGAACTTGACAGTGTGCGATTTAACACAATGGCTATAACTCTGAAAGTCTGCTGGGTTTGCGCACAAAAGCGGAGATTTTCTTTGGGTTCGAAAAAATATATGGAGAAGGATTTGGTTTCATTTGGGGTGTGAAATTGGCATCACCTTTTAATGGGGTATATTTCAAAGAAAAATGTCATATTTTATTATTATTAAACACAGCTGAAAAGCGAAAAATATACCATTGTCAATCATTTACTGAGAGAGGATAGCATTGCTTTCCTGGAGGTAAAATGCGGGTCTGATATATCAAAAGTACTGGAATGAAAATGATATCGTAATTTTGGCATAAGGACCGAAATGGTTCATTAAGTTGGTAATTTGTATTATTTGCATTATTATACATATAAATATTTTTATATATAATTGGTGCTTACGCCTTTTATTGGGCGTTTGGCTGAGTTCCTCCTCCTATTTGTGGTGTGCGTCTTGATGTTTTCCAATAAAATGGTGGACTTACAGTTTTATGCCGTCTCCTAAGTTCCTTCATTAGGATCGGTGGAGGGTAATATAAAATATTACAGATACCTAGATATGTATAAATGTATGGTCAAGTTGCTTACTTAAAGCAGGCAAAAGCTCACACGTGTTTCCATAGGATTGCAGGCCAATAAGTCTCTTCTTGCTGAAGGCCTTTCGAAGAATTGACATGCACATATGGAGTCGAATTCCGTTTAAGGCGTTTGTCACATACACCCCTATATTAGAAAGAGTTCGCAGTGGCATCTTGCTCGACATTGAGGGGGCTTTCAATTATATCTACTTGGAGGCAATCGTTAAGTATCTGGATAAACTGCGGGGTGGAACCAATCTTGTGGAGCTCGTCTTATTCACGAGGAAATATAAAATGTCCAGAGCCTAACTTCCTACAATAGGGGTTCTGGCAAGGGAAAATACCTAAATCTAATACTTGACATAAAGTTAGCGTGGAAACCTAACATTTAGGAGAAGATAAGAAATCAATATGCGCCTTGTACGAAAGCAAGGACGGAATTGGTAAAAATGAGGTTTTTCGCCTAAAGTTATTCTATTCCATGGGGTTTTAGTCTGGTGAAACTCGCTGGAACAGACGACGTCATTGAAGAAGCTGGAAAGAATTCAAAGGTCTGATTTCATTGGAATTAGTGGAGCACTTCGAACCACTCCTTTGTACTGTGAGCATCACAAACAAAACAGTCGCTGCACGTGGTGAGGCTCAGGCTAGAGGTTTGGCCTCACTTACCGACATTCAAGTATCCTCCAAAACTTTGGGTCCATCTCCCTCATAATTGATTGATGTACACCTCGCTTAGTCTGAGCGAGACATTCTCCACTCACATTCCCTGAAGAGGAAAGTGAGCCGGGTGCAGCATTTAGAGACAGAGCCTGAGGAACTTGTTCACGATGGACACGAAGCTGTATAGAAGCAGGTGATTGGCGACGGAGTATTCGGCGAGGATCCCCTCTTTAAACTCAAGTTCAGATTACCCGACCAGTGCGGTGTATTCCAAGTAGGGGTAGCCGCAATCCAAGAAGCAGAAAGAAATATCTACTTCGACAGCCAAGCGGCAACCCTGGGCTCGGTAATGGTGTGCTCCAAACTGGTCGGGAAATGCTTAACTTCCCTTTCGTTCGCATGCTAATTATATCGAAAAGATCTGCGGGCTGGATGAGCTGGCTAGATATGAGGCATGAGACATCTGAGGTACTGTTTTTTGCCAAATGAGAAGATTGGGGCTTTTTTCGTCAGCTGTTTGGAGGACGAGATATCATTTCAGCACTATTTCCTTACCAAACCTGCCCCGCGGGTCAAAAATTTAAACGCTTAGCTCTCACTTCTTTACTGCGTCTGCTGATATAGCATACGGTTAGCATAACCCTAATCCAGTTATCGTTCCGTCGTCGTCCAAGGCCCCAGCCAAAGGCCGATGCTTTACCCCGATTCTAACAACAAGACTGCTCTATTCGATGAAGTATTTTCAACGTTGGCCATTATGCTTGGCCGTGGGACTATAACTGGAGGTTTCTGATGAATTTGAGAACTTTATCTGGCTTTTCGTTCAATATAACTAGTGAACTTAAAGTCGCACCACCTAGGTATGCAAACCTCGGTCTTACGAGAGTTACATATTCACAAAGGACGCGCTATGGAGTTTCACTAGCCAATTCGCATAAACGGCAGACGGTTTTTTCTACCAATCCTAGCTTCCTGAAACGATAACCATAACTACAATGCTGTATAATATCCACGCTTAGGAGCCTACTTGATGGTCATCTGAAAGGAAGGATAAACTTCTTCGCCTGCCACTGTGGTGGACTCTTCACCCAGGGAAGTACTGACTCAATGACTTTCCAGTATTTGCCAACTTCCCTTATTTTCGGTTTGGTAAGGCCACAAAAGGGTTCGCTAGTTCGACCCATCTGTGTCCCAAATTTCCGAGTCAGGTTCAATGTATGGATCTCCTATTTCCCATAGTTTCCAAGCATTCAAATTATCTCTCAACTGTACCAATCTCTCAGTTGTGCCTAGCAACCAACGCAAAATGCATCCAGTTTGATGTAGTATTTTATTGAAAAGAAAAATTTAATGACAAACAAATGAACCTCGAAGTCATTTGAACAAAAACGAAGCGATAGAGTGGAAAAATTAAACACACCAAAGGAAAAAGGGAAACAAGTGTTAAAGAAAAGGAATAAATCTACCTAATCATCATTTCCCAAATTGCATTCAGATCGCTAATGCAAAGAGTATTCGTTCGCGCATAAAAAAAAATACTCGCAACTAAGTTAAAGATGAGAAAAAAGGTATTGTAAATATACAACATTTATTTTGGGCTGCTGCAATTGAGAAGAAGCGAAGAAATAACGCAAAGTCACTTAAAATTACAAAAAGAAACAACATCAGAAAGTAAAAACGTGCCGAGTGGGAAACATAGGGAGGAAAAATTGCATCCTGTTGCATAAATATATGTACATAAATACCTGCATACATCCCAGTTGGCATTTGAAAAGGGCTTCTCCCTCACATAAAAGGCCTGTAAGTACCTTTATTGCAGTTCTAACCCAAGAATGATAGAACACAAGATTGCGCCCATCAGAGAGGCATACATTTTGTGAGACATCAGACTAGTACAGAAACGTGAAACGGGAACAAGAATGCAAGAAGAAGAGAAATCAGACAAATAACAAAACAAATTCCTGTGTTTATAGCCACAAATTGTACCAGTGAGACATCACACACCATGTGGGCGTGCTGGTGATGTGCATTCAGTGCATCGATCTTCCAACCAAGCCTTTTAAGAGTCCCAATTGAAAGTTCTTTGCTCAAATACATCCCTGTCCAACCTGCAAAAGCTGTCACACTTTACTTTTATCTACTTATTGTTTCAATGTAATTGTATTTTGCTATACAATTTATGGAACAAGGTATTTAAATAAGCCTTGAGTAATATTTTAACTTCAAATAGCGGTTATAAGACAACCGAAAACCGTAAACACATTTTCAAAAGAAAAACCAAAAAACTAATTTTTGAAAATTACTATTAAAATAGAAATTTATTCATTCTTTAATTCAAAAGAATTGATTTGCTTTAAGGGGTTACTACTTAGATTAAATAAATAGCTTTATAAAAACTATTCAAAAAGAATTTCTCTCCAGAGAAAAAAAGAGATAAAGTCCCACGTGGCCGATCTCATTTAAAAAATAACGGGCTGTCAAATGAAGGAAGGAGAAGTGCTTCTTAAAGTGGTTTAAGGTCCTGCCATTGCCAACTGGGATGCCCTTGCATATGTATATGTATACACACAAGTGCGTAGCAAGAATAAACAGACGGTCTACGGCAAAGTGCCAAGTGGCGGTGCGAGAAGTCAAATCCCAATCTGCCTTTATCACCATTTTCTAGTTTTCCGCTTTTCTGTTTTGTTAGTGTCTGTTATTTTTGCGTTACTTTACTTACATTTTTCATATTCGAGGTCCTTTAAACTCCGCATTTTCCCATCGAGACTTGGGTCGTGTTTCAAGTGCGTGCCGCCGCAAAATTTCGATAGTTTTGTAACGAATTTTCTTTAAAAAAAAAAAAAACTAAAAGTCTCCCTCCACTTTTGATATCTGATGCGAATCAAGCAAAAACAACATCAAATAGCAATGCATGCAACGACCTTTATTACGTCGACAACGCTTTGCAAGAGCAGGTAGCCAATTCACTTGATGTACAGTAGGTACGCACACACATACACGTGCATATGCATATGTGGCGACTGCCTGAGTGTGCGCGGTACGCATGCGCCCGTCTGGTATCGCTACGTCATTGCGTGCCGAGCATGTGTACACATTGTATCGTTTGTATTCTACTATTCTTTCATCCCTTCCCTTACAATAAATTGTATTTGTTTTGTGCGTTCGTGTGTATGTTTGCCTTATCTTTCCTGCGATCAATGCGAATAAATTTTATAGTAGAAAAATGTCTTAGCATTCCTTTTTATTTTCTACTACATACTTATTTTCGTCGATCAATGCCTTAGACTGTACAGGGTGGTACAGATAGTGGATAGATGGAAGTCTTGACAGAAAGTTGGAGCAAAAATAAATCACTTTGCACTTGAACAACGTTGGGAAATATTATAAACTTATTCTAAAGGCAATATTGTGTAGCCCAAAAAGCGCATTTATTGAAAATAAGTCAAAATCCTCTTTTTTGAAGAACCGATTTTAATCTGGGCGACTATGTTAATAAGCAAAACAGGCAGAAAATCCGCACGGGGTCAGAGAGTGACAGAGAGGTGCGGATGTCGAAGCGGTTGTATCATTGACACATTTTTCTTTGATGCTGCTGGAAATCCCATTTCGGTGAACGGTGAGCGCTACAGAGGCAAGAACAATTTTGGTTTCCGAAAGTTTAAGACATGGATTTGCTGTCAGCAAATTAATCGGTCAGGAAAAAACGTCTCAATATTAGTTGCTTTGATCACAGGCCAGTGCCACCCAAGTCGACATGCTCAAAGATCGAAGATCTTTGCAGAAGCTCCAAGAATGAGGAGGAGGAAGAGTCTGGCAGACATCTTCTCCGTTACTGTCCTGCGTGACATGTCACTAGGGTCAGATACTTTGGCTCAACATTCTTGAATAACACGGATTCAGATCAATGGATTTACAGTTAAAACAAACAGATAAACTGCTACTATGGTATCACAATAGGTGGGCAACAGTCTAAGTGAGTTGGTTTAAATACCGACTGCCACTTCTACCTACCTATCTTTCAGCAGCCACACATCCCATAACACAATAAATCTTTTGCGCGTCAAATTCGGTAATTGTGTTATCAGGCGTCTCGGCGATATCAATTTACTACCTCGAAGCAACGATTTGACGCTGTTAAACCTTTTTTGTGCGCTGTCGTGAAGCGCCGATGTTATGCAAACAATCCATTATCGATTCAGATCCTTACGGCGAATATCGAACAAACCATTCGTGAGATAGAGGTAGAAACCATCACCAAGGTTTTGAAAACTGAGCCGGGATGCAACACTGCTAAGCCAACCTGGGCATGAATGAAATCAAATTCCATAAATAATACCGAAAAAGTTCAATTTTGTTATTTTTTTCAATTTTTTAAGAATAAATGACTATGTGAGCCACCCTGTATAGTTAGTTTTCATTCGTATTGTTTTGCGCAGATCTTTCTTTGGTGAAAATTCATTTTTCATGGCATTGTTGTTGGAGTTTCATTGGCACCTTTGTTTGCAAGTGACTCTGTTGTTTGGCAAGTGATTATTATCACCTGTTGTAATGTGTTTTTCTCCTTTTAATTCCTACTCTATCCTTTGCCTTTGTTGGCTTTTTCGTATGTTTGCATTTATGTGTTTTTGTTGGAGTTAGAATTGCATTTTGTGTAATTTTTCATTTAGTGTTCTAAATTTATAAGTCTCTTTTATGCGCCCTAATGGTCTTTTAGAATAAATGGCTTAAATTCGTAGCTTCTATATGTGAGTTCATACCTATATGCAGAGAAGAAATATGAATGGTGGAATACCTTTACATTATATAACCAAAGTATGAAGTATAACCCACATTTTAGGACTTTTACATCATATTTCCTGAATGTGTAATAGTGGCATAGAAAATGGTGACAGATATTAGACTAATCTACTTAGGTGACCGCCCTGGCTTACTGTGCTTATGTGTGTTATATAGGCAGTAGGTCCAGAGTTTGAGTTCTATTCCGCTAATTAAACATTAAAGTTGTTACTAGCAGAGGTCTCTCGGCTAGAGAATTTCAAACCTCCAACTGTACTCCATAAATGGGAGCAGGTCGGACGAAGTACGAGAGTCATTCAATAAGTTCTTGGAAAATCCAAAAGTTGTATCAAAGTTTGTGAAAGTTTCAATTATATCGTTCACATAGTTTTAATTTAATTGTCGGTTGAAGCAAGAAATCTTTGCTTATTTAGAAGAATGGATAAAAGTAAATTTCGAACGGTGATTAAATGCAACTCTGCGGTTTCAATGGAGGTTTGTATGGGGTTTAAAGTTTGAATTATTACAACAACCATTGTATTCATGGGATTTGACCTCTTGTGACTTTTTGATTTCAAAGCTTAAGAAAAGGCTTAGTTTACAACGATTGACGTTAAATGAGGAGATACCTATACCTATTTTGAGGGCCTTCCGAAACTTTACTCTTTAGATGGAAAGATGTATAGAGCTAAAAGGAGATTATGTAAAAAATTCGTACAAAAGAATATCTGAAATAATTAATATTTTTTATCTTTTTTATCTTATCTTTAACTTCCTTTCTTTAACTTTCTTTCTTATCTTGAACGGCCCTTGTCCGATTAAACATGTACTGAAAAATAGCCATTCGTTTCTGCAACCTCCTCGTTTGAATAAAAGCTTTTTCCTGCCAGCCATTTCTTAAAATTGGGAACAAATAGTAGTTTGAGGGATCCGATGGAGCTAAGTCCGGAGAATAGTGGTGATATGAAATGAGTTGGAACCCTATACCGCTCGCTGAAAATCAAAAGTTCGCAAACATGTCCACATACGGTGAGCATGCGGCGGAGCGCGATCCTACTTTGGTGTACTTACATACAGTGGTCACACAATTTATTCGTACACTCACAGTTTATAAACAGATACACCTGACACACGATTTTTACAAAGAACAAAATTTGGACATATTCGTAAAAAATAACATATTTATTCAATATGTAATGAACAAAAACTTTCAAAATCATTTCTGCAATTAGGGAACTTAAAGCAAAACGAAATAAGGCACAATTTTATGCAAAAATACTATTCGTACATAGTCATATAAAGAATAATTTATTAAAAAAATAATAGAAAAAAATAATAGAAAAAAATAATAGAAATACGACTTTTTTGGCCCACTTGCAGCTTTAATAACTGCTTCCAAGCGTCGGTGCATACTTTTTACCAATACCTTGGTTTCATTAGCTGCAATTTTCTCCCACTCAGCACTTAAAGCTATCTTTAATGACGTCTTTGACATTATTTTGTCCTTTCTGATTCTCTTTTCTAAGAGCTCCCAGACATGCTCAATTGCGTTCAGATCCGGTGATTGAGGTGGAGTTTTAAGCTGCTTACAGTGGTAAGCATTTTCTTTTCGCCGAACTTTTGGAGCGACATCTGATCCGAAAACATTGACGTTTTCGCAAAAAGAATCTGGCGCATTTATATAGCATTTGGCGAATTCCAATCTCTTCTTTCTGTTAATACGAGTATCTGAAATGTAGGGCTTGCGGCGTGCCACTCCATTATGATAACCAGCATTTTGCAGATAACTACGGACTGTTTGTAAGCATACTTTTTTACGAAAAAACTCTTAAATATTTCGGCATAGTATTGTGGAGGTTATTTTAGGATTTTGTGCGACTGATGCTACTATGTTGCGTTCCTCACGTAAAGTCAATATTTTTCGCCTTCCGGCTTGGTAGTGATTAGCTTCCAATTTATCAGTATTAACGATTAACGTAATTAACAATAACACTATACACCGAATTGTTACTTATTTATGTAGAAACATATGTGTTTACTTAAGAACCGCATTGCAGCATTTATCATTGTCCCTTTTATTCTTACTTATATATGTAAAGTATATACTTAAGACCTGCTGGGCTTCTACGAACATTTGTTCATACGTATACATATGTGCATAAGTGCATATGTGCGAACTTACCGGAATGCGTCCAACGCTGTCATTTTATGTGCACGTGCACATAAATTGCCATATTTCTTCGCGCGAATTCCAATTGGACTGGGTTCGTTGTGGAAACGCATTTCACTGACGTGGCGTGCAAAATGTACCTACATAATGCCCAGAATGAAAGTAAATACCTACATACATAAATATAAAACAAGATGTGTAAAGGCGCTTTTCTAGTACAAGAAAAAACCTATTTCGCTGTGAGGCCACTTCGTCGCCACAACGCCGACAATGGACCCATAGTGATCCATTAGCCGTATTAACAAAATTATGTCCCAAAAGATATTTTTTAAAAAATTCAGGGATCAAAATTTTCCAATATTGACATCTTAGTATGTATCTTTATAAAAAAAACCTCCGATCTAAAAATTTGAAAGCCACATTCTAACTGATAAAATAATTTGTTTTTCGAATAGTATTTGAAGTGTCAGTAATCCAAGTATTTTTGTTGTCAATTCTTCTTAAAATTGGTTTGGGTAGGGTGAATATAATAAGAAATAAACTGAAAAAATGTTGAAAATAAAAAGTATAGTTTTGAGATTTATTCAATGTTGAAAAATTTGTTACAGATTTTTTAACTGATATATTTTCGGTTCTTTTTGACTCTTTTATAATTTTTTTAATTTTTAAGGATAGTATATACTTTTAAAATATATTTTTTTATTTGTCATTTTTGAAAAACACCCAAGTTCAGCTTTTTCCTTATTTTTTTATTAACGATTGAGACTAGGCTTAATAATTACTGAAAGTTTCATAATGACATGCCCATAACTTTTCGAGTTATATTCAAATAACACATGTGCGGAAAAGTCCTATATAGATGGCACTAGATGTATTGCATTCACCTTTTTTTCAGTGAGTAATAACCTTAAAAAGACAGCTGTTAAAATTGCATGATATTCTATTCATTAGTTCGTGAGTTATTGTGCTAAGGGTTCCGCTACTTTTTTGAAAAAACAATTTCGTGCTTTAATTTTACTCTGCTTCTTGATGGGGAAAAATACCGTTCAAGCTTGAAAAGTGTTGTGAGGACCAGAAAAATCCACAAAATCGTTTTGAATGATCGAAAAGTGAACTTGCGTCAGTTAGCAAACATCGTAAAGATATCAAAACATAGGGTTGGCTTTATATTGCGTTCAAAGTGGGTGCCATGTTTGTTCACTTTCACGACAACACACGGCGTGACATGTCAATCAAAGCAATGACAAAACTACATGAATTGCTCCTACATCCACTGTATTCGCCAGATTTGGCTCGCAGCGACTACTGGCTGTTCGCAAACCTAAACAAGAGGTTAACATATCGCTCAAACTGAGACCTATTTTAAGGCAAAAGAAAAAACGTTCTACAAAAGTGGTATTGAAATGTTAGAGCGGTGCTGGAATGATTGCGTTGTTCTTGATGGAAATTACGTTGATGAATAAAGCTAATTTGGAACAAAAACGGTTTTCTTGTTAGGCTTGTGATTTTTTAGCCCATGTGCGCTAGCATCCGCACTCGTATATTAGTCCGTTTGCAAATCGATCAAGGGGCACTATGCACGGAGTCAGAAGGTGACGATAGGTTGCATAAAAAGTTCGAAAGTTCAACTGGACTCTAAGGTCCAAAGAAGGAAGAAATTGAACAAAATCTGAAAGGCGTTAAGCAATATTTATTTTAAGCGGTGGATTCCGCAAGGGATCCGCGACCGTCATAGCTTTGAAATAAATAATAAAAATCCAAATTTCATTAATATTACGATTCGTTTAATTATCCTTTGAAACTCCTTTTCTACCTCTAACACACTTCTCACTTCTAATACCTCCCGCTACTGCAGGTTTCCTGCTGCTAAAAACATTCTGGCCGCGCAACTTACCTTCAGAAAGGTCAACTGACTCGGACGCTTGCTATGAAAATGCGATTTATCAAAACTATTGTAAATACTCGTGGTATAAGCAGGCCATTATGCGTTGGATGCTCCTGATTGGTGGAGCCGTCGCTAAATTCAAACAGCGAGAATGTGAATGTGTTAGGTATAATTTTCACTGTTTCTTCTTTATTTTTTTAATGTTTACAAACGTCCTTTCGGCTAATGTGAATACACAACGCAAACGCTTACCTACATGTTGCAAGTGTGCATATCAAAGTATTGTGCATGACTTTTATTGTTGCATCTACGACTTCGATATCATTGCAACACAAAGGATGCACACAAAAGAAGAAGATATATTTGGGATTCGTGACTTCCCCCATCCACACACGCGAATGCATGTTTACCTTGGCCAGTGTGGGAAATACGCCGATATGATCGCGTCTGATCACAGGCTTCATTTCGATAGATAGTAAATCAAAGGATGAGTTTTCAGGTGTGTATTGTTCAAGGTTGCGATTGGATGGCGTGGCAGGTTTTCGCCTATTGTTGCTAATGGTGTAGTTTGATTTTTTATTTGTGACAATGAAAAGAAATATGTACAAATGCATAAGAAATACAGTGAAAAAAACGTGGAAAGGTGCAACGAAATGAGTCTTGTTTTACGCGGTCGACTACGCAAGGGATCCGCGATCGTCGATGCGCCACCAACTGCCCCTCAAATTGCCTATCAAAACTATTTGTTGCATTTGGCGGTCTATAAAACCTGTTTTTTAATTTCAATTTCTCCATCTCTGCTCTTTTGACTTTGCACTTGTATGCATCTGCGAATACAACAACAACGCTTGCTCCAATGGCAGCTGTTTTCCGCTGTTGCATATTTTATATTATCATTGCGTTTGGGAAATTATTACCTTGCAACTGCAAACGTTTCCCGATGAGTGCCGTCTTGAATTCACCTGCCTCCTTGCAACCTGTCGAATTAAATGTTCTTTTTTTCGTTTTTAGATAGACAGCAAGATATGTATAGATATTATCCAATTGATATGCCAACTTTTTAAAACCAAAATACTATTTTCGACTATACAAAATATAGATATGATTGATTTGATGATCATTTCAGCGCATCAGTAACAGTTGTAGGGAGATTATAAAATTTGTACTCTAAGACAAAATCTGTATTTTTATTCTTATATAAAAAAGGGGAGGTAAAAGGCAGAGCTGCTCTGTTAAATAGTGAATTTGTAATCTGACGGAAAAAACATGCAAACATCAGTGTGGCAAAAAAGAGCTGGAGGGGGTCTTGATGACCGATTTTTACAGTTCACTCCAATTTCGTGGATATTCTGTTCCGCTAATGATATGTTGAACACTTAAATGGTAACACCAGTGAAACGGCCTAAACAGTTTTTTTAGAATTGTTGTTCTGGGATAAGGAAAAGTGGTAGAGAAATAATAGGGGTCGTCATGGGCTCGGTTACTTCGTTAATTGGCAGTTTATGTATATTTTGTTTTTGTAAATTCAAGAAAAGCTCTTAAGATTTAAGTAACAAAGTGCCGCGATATAGAGCTTGGCAATTTGATCGTGAGTTGGTCGAAAGGAACAATCAGCTGTTTGAACATAGGTCATGCGCGAGGTCTAAGTTTAAAATAACAAAAAGTGAAGGAAAGAAAGTAAGTAACTTCTACGTCAAATTCTGTGGGATTCAATAGAAAACAGGAACTGTTAGTTGAAATTCATACAATTAATTGAGATGTAGAAATTTATCTAACTTCACACAAAGTAACCAGCTTCACAGCCCTTTTCATTAATTGATTTATAATTTTTGCTTTCTCGCTATATTTCGCCATTTTTACTTTTCTGTTTTAATATGAAATCGCTAAAATTAGCTGATGCGAAAGAGCATTTCGAAAATAACGTTCACAGCAAAACCCTTTTGCCGCACTGCCAACTAACTGCCAAAGTAACGAAGTTGGTATAGGACCAGTAATATGAATTTATGGCAGTTCTCGAGCATATGCATGTACATTAGGGTGTCTGTTATGTACCATTTTGATTATTTTTCTTGCGACGCCCCCTCAACTTTTAGTTTTCCGTCTAAGAAAAATTATCAGATCAAAATCAGCTCTTAATATTCAGAATAAACCTTGCCCCAATAATCATCATATTCGATAGCAATTGTTTCCCATATAAATAACATGGGATTTTGCTACTTTTTGGAATAAACCTTTTTTTCTCTAGTATGCTAATTTACAGCTATGAAAAACACATATTCTGATGGCAATTTTAACTCTCTACAAAAAAGATCTCTTATAATTTTTCGATAAATTGACTCCTTTAAAAGTTAATCGAGTTAAGTACATTTCGACATTTCTTTTGCAGCAAAATTATTATTGTTGTAGTAAACTTCTCACGTTTATATTTAAAAATAATCAATGGACCAGAGTCAAGTAAAAATTATTCAAAAATTTTTCCATTTACAGTATCTAATCAACTAATATATATTTCTGAAAAAATATTGGTGCCAGTTGGAAATATCGAGTGAAGACAGGGCCTGCAGCACTTGGTACTTCCAACGGAGATGTGGTTTTCCTCTTCCACGGCTTTCTTTTTGGGGTACCGTATCATAAATTCGACTGCCGGGAGCGTTTTCTTTAATACGGGTGATATGACCCACCCAGCGTAGCCGCTATATTTTTACACGCTTAACTATGTCCATGTCCCTATTGTAGTTCATAAAACTCGCTGTTCCACTGTACGCGGTACTTCTCACTAACGAGGATTGGGCCAAAGATCTTCCGTAGAATTTTTGAGTCGAAGGCTCCCAAAACTTGTTCATCTGCTATTGACATCGTCCATGCTTCTGCACCATATGTATATTAGGACGGCAATGGTGAGCGTTTTATAGAATGCCAGTTTGGTATTTCGAGAAAGAGCTCTACTTCTCAGTTGCCTACTGAGTAACATCTACATAGCAACACCTGTTGGCAAGAGTTATTCTCCTTTTGATCTCCAGACTGAATTCATGACGACGATAATGCTGGTCCCAAGGTAGGCAAAGTCCTTCACAACTTCGAATTGTTGGTTGTCAACGCTAACATATTATCCAAGACTCGAAGACTCCAGGCCTATGGTGGATTTACCAGCTCTGAAGCCGCACTGATAAGGCCCAATCAGTTTGCTGACGATGGGATTCATTCTCTCACACAATACGCTCGGCAGGCCCTTGTATGCGATTTTAAACAGGCTTATACCGCGGTAATTTGCGCAGATTGTAGGAGCACTCTTGTTATGTACTGGGCACAGCACACCCAGGTTCCATTTGTTTGGCATGCTCTCATCCGACCATATCCTGCAAAGGAGCTGATACATGTGATTTGCCAGCTCTACACTTCCAGCTTTGTATAGGAAGGGAAGTCCGTCTGCTCCAGCAGCTTTGTTGTTTTTGAGTCACCTAATGGATGTTTGCACTTCATCCAGGTTGGGTGGGGGTACGACGTTGCCATTTTCAGCGACTGGGGTAACGCTGTCTTCTTTCTCATTTACGCTGCTTTATCCACAATTATGCAACTGGGAGAAGTGATTCCTCCATAATCTAAGAGTGCCTTGGTCATCCGCCACACGATCGTTGTTTTCGTTTTTCGGGCCGTAGATCTCGTTCTTGCGAACGCTTTAAAGTCGTTAAATCATCGCTAAAATATTGTGGCTTTCATATAAAAATTTTTCGCTTGGCGAGCAGCGGAATTCTTTAGGGAGCAGAAAACTAGTGAATCGAAAACGGCAAATATTTAATTTTACTAGTAACCGACTGTATTTTTTCCTTGAGGAAGAAGTTAAGCTCTGATTGTTATACGCTTTTTTCTCCATGAGGAAAACTTCCGCGCCAAGTTAAGCCAAAATCTTCATCTAATAGTTTTCAGGATAGAGGAGACTTATTCATATTGCTTATTGTGTGGCACCAATAGTTGAAATTTTATTAAAGTTTATAATTTAAAACACTCCTTTCCTCTCTTTTCACTCTTTCATTTGGGCCGAAAACTTTTATTTTTCGTTAAAGTCATAGCTTACATTTTGTCCCAAGAAATGGCATGAAACGACAACAAAAAAAGAGAGTCAATTAAAATAAAAGGAATTTTTGATAATCTTCTAAAGGGTTGCGCAGATATAAATTTGGCTCTTATATGCACTTAGGTAAAAAATCTTAATCAAAGTAGAACCACAAAAAATAATTCTTTGCATCTATCTAAATCAGTGATTCGTGGTAATTGAATTGCTTAAGCCTTAGAGCACTTTGATGCATGTGCGCATACAAACATACCTACATACATATGTGTGTGTACATCTGCGCATATATAAATGATTTACATAAAAAGGGCTGTACATGCAGCCGCACAACAGCCGCAGAAAAATGCAATCAACCTTTTGTAAGATGATGGCAGCGAATTAAAACAAAAAAATCCACATGGCGGACATGAAGACGATGTACAGCCCATACGTCCATGTACACAAAGGTAACTGTGGTCATGTGAACACCCATAGGCATGTTAAAAGAGATGTCTGAAAGACACTGGCACTCGGGCACAAAATACTTAGTGCACCATACATTTTAATTTGGACACATTTCAGAAACAACATTTCAGAAGGTGTTGCAGCTTTGACAACGATATGTGGTTAGGACGTCGCTGCAGTCACTTCAGCCATGTACAAGTAGGTAGATAGGTAAGTATCTGCAACTAGTCGCATTCATATCTAATGCTCTTTGGCCACTTCAATGCTTCTCGAAGGCTCCACATTCTCTAATTAGCGCTAGAAAAGTGCGAGGTGAACCGCTTCTACCAATCATTGTCACAAATCGCCCTGCTCTCTGCGAGCCTCTTGCCGTTGTTATGGACATTGAACCGCTGTTTTGTTTAATTAGGTTCAACGCATTTTTCGGACTTGTTTTTGCTTCTGGGCTCCACTTTGATCCGCTTTTGCGCTTCGTTAGACAGTTTCTTTGTGATTTTAACCGTCTTGTGCGCTTTGATACCGTGTTACTTTGTTGCAGCAGCAACGTGTTTGTGATTTTGATTTTATAAGTCGTCCATCGACTGCATCAGAGCCGCAACTGCAACATTTGCTACCGCCGTTGCTGAGATGCTAACTGCAGCTTCGTTTGCTTGCACGAATTTAGAAATTTTTTGGTGCAGCTATGCATTGGACCCAGTTGAATAAATTTAGCTTAGAAGTCAATGACTTATTTAGGTTGTTTAGGCACTTCTACTTTCTTCTCCGCGCACGCAGTTGGCCTACAACGCATTAGTGTTTATAATCTTTTTTGCCCATTGTAATTGAAAAGCAACAGGCGAAGAGCGAATGCAAGATCGATGTGTGTGTGTGCAACTATGTAGAAGTAAACGTGCATATGTATGTATGCACGTGAAGGCATAATATTTGATGCTTAAAGTATGTATTTTTTGGCTTTATCTCAAACATGGAGAATGTAGTTGTATTTGATTTGCTTGCATTTTTCGTCGTTTTGCTATCGCTTCATTTTCGCTGTTTTCTGTACGTGTGTAAGTGTAGATTCACAAGTAACGATGCAGTGCAAAGTCTGCATAGGGGAGAAGAGACACTTGTCTAATTTATTGTACTGCCGTAAACGCAGTTTTGTTGAGATTCTTTGAAGGTGATTGGGGCAAAATATAATATTTGGCTGTTGTTGCGTCTATACCGTCAATCGGCTGAAAGTATGTTATTTTTGATTTTACAATCTTTGGTTTTAGCTGTTATAAATGCTGCATTTTTTGTCCGTCGTCTTCTAAAAAATTATTGCTTTTGTAATGTAACTACTATATATTTTTTCCGACTCTTCGATTTAACTGAGCGTGGCGAATATGAATAAATTTAATAAACAATTTCGGCTGGTTTATTTTATGAAAGTTGTTAAATGTATAAAATTAAAATTTTAACTATAGGCATAATCTAATAATTTTATACTACATATATACGTATACGATTTCATTTACTTTAACCGGCTACTTTTAACTTCAATAATTATCTTTTGCTTAAAATATTTTTAGTTTTGCTTTAATATTTTATTCATACAGAATTAGTTCGATAGATTAATTGAGAGCTATTATTAAAAGCATATTGCTTGAGTGATTCACACTTACAACGCTTATTATTTAAGGCCGCGAACATACGTCTAAACTTTTCAACTGCCTTACGAAGCATGGCATGCACCTGTGAGCACGACTCATGATCTCATCAAAATCAATCTATATGATGAGCTCAAGTAAATATATCAAATATTACATATATAGGTTCCTTCGAATCTTACTTGGAGCACAGGGAGTCAACTACTCCTCTTCGCCAACGAATATGCTGTTATGTGTCAGCGATCTCGAAGCGAATTTCATTTCTGCGTCTGTCGAGCGTCGCTAATTGTCACGCAGTTTGCCAATTCCTTGACCAGCTTGATGAAAAAGATTCCAGGGCAGGGCCTCTTTAGCAATGTTATCGTCGCTCTTTCTCAGCTTAGGCTTTCCTTAACAAATCGGCATTGGTCAATGTGCACGGCCTAAAAATTCGCATGGTGCGTCGAGGACAGCCGTTAAGAAATGTTTACAGTCGTTTCGTGATCATCTCAGTTACTTTACACGTGGTGCAGCCATGCAGAAGCACTGAATTAACACTGGAGTTGAATATGCGCAGATTTGTACGAAGACCGTTGTTACTATTTTGCTTCGTTGGAGCGAGGATGCGAAAGGCCGACTTTGCTTTGCTAATTCTGTATTCAACATTTACTTTAAGAACTACCATCTGCAGTAATCATGCAGCCAAGGTAGCAAAATTTATCAGCGCATTCAAACTGCTGCGCACCCACTACCAACCGCTCCAATACAGTGCGCATAAGGTAGAGTGCTTTTGTTTGTACTCAAGATTTTATTAATTTAAAATATGATATTAAAGAAGATGAATAAATATATATACGAGCTCACTCACAAGCTCAGAGTAAGTTCACTGCAACAAAACTCCAGTGGGGGGAAAAAGGCCTGTATTGGGAGTATGGGGGGAAAAGGTCGGCTTTTCTTTTAAATCTTTCTTTTTCTTACTTCTTTTTCGTTTCTTAAATCTTCTACATAACACATATTCGAGCATTCAGTAAAAAGAAAAATATATTTCTTACCATTCTGACGCCAGATGATAATGATAGAGCCATTCTTTGAAAATAAAATTTGTACGTAATTTGGAACGATAAAAAGGGAATATAATCCACTTTCTATACTTCTACTTAGGCACACTTAGGTAGGGCCCGGACTTTAAATCCATCGTGGACATGAAGCACCAAACGATAGAAAAGATTTTTCCTAATAGCAAACGCCCCATGGCAGGTAATAGTAAACCTCCGAGTATATTTCTGCGATGTGGATTTCTGCTACTCATAAAAAACCATCTGCCGTTAGAGGGCGGTGCAAAAGTATAGGTCCCTCATTTTGTGGAACAACATCAAGACGCATACCTCAAATTGATTGGGTAGCTCGACCAAAAAACGAACGAAGGATGTACTGTGAAATGTTGTAGAAATGGTGCATATTATAAAAATTTGTACTTTTGTGGATAAAAAAATGAGTAGTAAATTTTTTAACAAAAATAAAGTTTGCAAGTGATAATAAAATGGTTAAGTAGTTTGAACTAATACATTTGTATTATTGTGAAAACGCTCGTAAAATTTAAAACCAATCCATTCAAATACTAAAAGAACTCCCACAAAACCAGCTGATATACATACAATACATTAATTGCATTGTACAAAAAATGTACGCCCCACTCGTCTGGAAAGTAGCAGAAGTAATAGCCATCTCTAAGCTAAATAAAAGTGATGCATTCTTAATTCTTACAGACCAATCAGCTTGTTGCCGTGGTTATATAAATTATTTGAAAAAATAGTTTCTAAACGACTCGAATCAATCCCACCGCATCGTAACCTCGACCCAAATCATCAGTTTGGCTTCAGGAAAAAACACTCAACCATTGTAACAAATACCTACATATATGAAGAAAATAAGTATACGGTAGCTATATTTCTAGATATTGCAAAGGAATTCGATAGTGCCTGACATAAAGGTTTGCTGGGAAAATTAGGATTACTTCTGCCTTGCAATTAATTCCTCATTCTTAAAAGTTATGTTGAAATGCAATATTTCTATGTTAAAATAAATGAAAAGTCTTCTCGTATAAAATAAATGAAAGCTAGAGTACCGCAAAGCAGTGTTCTTGGTTCTCTGCTGTATCTGTTGTACACAGCTGATATCCTAACTAATAATAATGCCAACGAAACGATGGCCACACTTGCTGATGATATCGCTCTACTAGTTGCCGATAAAAACCTTCAAGCGGCAGTTAGAAATTTACAAATACTTTTAAACTCAGTGTTTGACTGAAAAAACAGATAGAGGATTCAAATTACAGTCCAAGTAACTTTCACAAAAAGAAAAATAATAACAATTAACAACGATACGATTCCCTTAGATGATAAGGCCAACTATTTGGGAGTAACTATAGATCAACGGCTTAAGCACCTCCCACCTCGGCGACGACGACCCCAAGGTGAATGGCAACCAGTCCGGCTCAGGACCTCCTGAAAAAACGGATGAGGGCTGGCAGACAGAGGGGCAACCAAAAGAAGCCGAAGGATACGCTAGCTGAGCCAAGCAAAAGGAGCGATCCACGAACACAACACGTAAAGTCAGAAGCTGATGTGATAAAATCCGCAGAAGGCCATAGCTATGCAGATGTGCTGAAGGACTTGCGTGCGAAGATTACGACTGATGAGTCAGTCAAAGTAAGATTCGTCAGGAAAACGAAGGCTGGGGCCATACTTCTGGAGTTTGGTAGGGGCGAGAAAGCCACCCCGGAGTTTGTGAACCAGCTGAAAAGCACTGTGCAGGACACGCCTTCAATCAAGGAGTTAAAGCCGAGTGCCTCGATTGAGATACAAGATCTCGACTCCCTGACGGCCAAGACGGAGGTAGAAAAAACCAAGAGGAAGAAATACAGACGAGGATAACGGCGAAGGCATGGGAACAGGTACGCGCTTTTCTCACGCTATTTACAGAAGCGGGAGCGAAGCTCATCGAGATCGGCGATATAAAAATCGGCTGGATCCGAGTAAAGATGAGATCATGCGAACAAATCAAGAGTTGTTATCGCTGCCTTGGGATAGGATACACGCAAGGAAATTGCAGTGACCCTGATAGAAGGGATACGTGCATCAGATGCGGGACACCAGGGCAAAAAATAAAAGACTTCAGAGCAGCCCCCAATTCCATTCACTGCGTAGACGCGAAACGCGACCGCACTGACCACCTGCCAGGGTCAAGGAGATGTCCTCTAGCTAAGAAGTGATGAGAGAACTCCAGGCAAATATGCATAGAAGTCGCACAGCAGACGCCCTGCTCGAACAAATCACTATCGAGAGGGAATTAGATGCGGTCATCATCAGCGAGCAGTACGGACGGATTACCAAGTTAACCTGGTTCGATGACGAAACGGCCGCACTCTGGCTACCAAGCGGTAGCGCAGTAAATCGTGAAAATTACAAAAAAAAAAAACACAATCCATGCGATAAAATTGAAGTCATTTGTACGCCTAGTTTGAAAAAAAAGACTTCGAGGAAAACTATTTCAACGTTTTCGAGCATTTACAATCTCCTCTGAAGATCTGCGTTGAAGTCAAGAACTGAGCCTTTCTATATTTAATTTATTTTTATTATAAGAACAAATGTATGTAATTAATTTCTTAAAGCCTAAACCCTTGTTCAAGCTAAACTTCTATACCCTAACCTTAGAACGAGCCCTTGACTCTTCATCATGGTACTTTTAGGCCAATCCAAATATTTAATTGTTAACACCAGCATGGCGAACGCGAGCCTGCGCTGATTGTTGACCTAAACCCTATTTTATTGCTTTATCCAATTTAGAGAAGATGTAACAAATCGCCAACGATGTTAATATAAGCAATAAACGCAGGTAGTTACGTATGTAAGTTATGTATGTGTATGCTCTGGTTTGCTGGTATTGCACGTGAGTGGTTCAGATCTACGTTAACACAGACGTAGTGGCGTATAAGCAACTCCCTTTATTATATGTTTATATTATATAATTGGCGCTTACACCCTTCTTAGGAGATAAGCTGAGCTCCTCCTCCTATTTGTGGTGTGCAGTTTCAAGCCGACTCTGAATGGCAGATTTTTTATGAGGAGTTTTTTCATGGCAGAATTACAATCGGAGTTTGCTGGCTCAAAACTCGTATAAATCGTTCAGTGTTTTAGTAGCAAATTCTTTAAAAACTGCGTAACGGTATTATAAGGAAACTACTTCTAATCTAGTTATAGATTGGTCGTTCTAATCTAATTTGGTTAGGGCTGATGTTTTTATTTACAGGCAAGGTCTATATTTCTCTCTCTCTCTCTCTTACAACTGTCGTCAATCTTAGGCATAATTTTTCTCTGTCCATTAGGATTTTTCAAAACGTTGGAGATGGTATTTTTATTTCGACTCACTTTTAGCGCTATTCTGCGAATTGAGAGCCCCGATTTACTCTACGCTAGAATACTAGCGCGTTCCTCAGTAGATAGCTGCGTTCCTTTTGGCATAGTGTCCTAAAAAATTATTTTCTCCGCATGAAAATTTTTTATAAGGTAATGGAAACTATCATACTTATACCGGATTTTCGGTCGATGTATCACACCAAAAATTTGAATTTAACTGCAAATTGGAAACGATATGTAAAATGGTGTCTCCCCATATTTTCTCCTTAAGCTTACTTCGGTCTTCTATAATAGAAAATAATTATATTTATTTACTTGAAATCTAATTCCAAAAAAATCGTGTTACAATCGCTCTAAGAAAGGAATTAAATTGAAATTAGATAGTAAATACAAGCACAACGCACAAATATCAGTTACCATAATTTTTGCCAATCATTGTCGACGCCAGCAAAAGAAGATTAATAAATTTTGTTGTTCACCTAATCGATTAAAATTATAACATACAAAGCTTTTATCTGGTGGCTTCATGTAACAGCGCATTTGAAAGTACAATGTGGTTTTTTAAGAGCGAGCTTGATAACTTAAAATGATAGTATATATGTATATATATAATTGGCGCGTACACCTTTTCTGGGTGTTTGGCCGAGCTCCTCCTCCTATTTGTGGTGTGCGTCTTGATGTTGTTCCACAAATGAAAGTACAAAACAAAAATATTGTTGGATTTTTTTTATGATAATCATGTAGATAATTTCAAGGTATTAATTTTTTGAATATGATCTCCGGCATATGTTCGCCATGGCTACTTTTTCCAACAAATCTCAATAATCAATATAAATGAACTCAATCAGCACCAATGCAACGCAGACTATAGTAATTTGCCTTCATTTCTTACACGAGCTATACTTTATAGGCACGAAGGCCAAAATCCTTCCGTAAAATTTTCCATGTAGTCGAAGGATAAAGGCCAACAAGTGGAGAACGACGACGAATAGACATTTCGGCGTCTTCCTTAACACTTTGCTCTATAAATTGGCGGACAGACTTATTTTTTCAATCTAAATTTCCCAGTTTGGAAATGTTGTTCTCGCGTTAAACAATTCACCATGATTCGCTAAATCTTCCTGAACAAAAATGTCAACACAGTCTAAAAAAAAAAACCGCATATGATTTTTGCGTTATGTAAATTTAATATACCACTTTTTAATAATACCACTATCGACTGAAATCTCCTTCCACGAAGTGGTAACTTCAACTTGGGAAACAAAAAGACGTCGCAAGGGGCCATGTGTCAGGTGGGTCAGGTGAATACCGTGCTTGCACGATGGTATTTACTTGGTGTTTGGTCGCTGCGATGGCGCTATCATCATACAAAATACAAGAATTGTTTGCCCAATTTTCCGCCGTTTGCGACATACAGCATCTCTCAAACGCTTCACAACGGATAAATAGTGACAGATGTGTGTCTTACAGTTCTACCAAGGTAAGAAAGAAATATCGTCCGGTTCCCACGTGACTAACGAGTCCGAGGGTTCCGTAAGTAAAAAAAAATTACTTTTTATTTATCAGTACATTTTACCTGTTCTAGAGCCCAGTTAAAACTGAAGCTAAAGTTACAAATGTAATACTTATAAACTAAAATATTATTTAGAAGTTCAGCTGACGTCTGTTGAAATAAGTATTGCAAAAATAATAATTTATTAAATTGTTATTGTTAAGTGAAAAAAAACAGTTTGTCAGACTTTGCAGTTTATTGACATTTGAGAATTATTTGTGAAAAAAAACAGTTTGTCGAACTTTGCAGTTTATTGTCATTTGAGTTCATTAAATTGCTACTATTGCGAAATATTGTTAAATGTTGAAAATGCAGTTTGTTGACATTAAATTGCTACTATTGCGAAATATTGTAAAATAAAGAAAATGCAGTTTGTTGACATTTGGGTTCATTAAATTATTGTTCCCAATTAATGGGTAGGGAGTGTGTTGAGTTATTGGAATGGGTAGTTGACGTAACTCCTCCCCCTTTGACTGAAAACTCTCCTGAGTTTTTCTAGTTATTTCTATTTCGTTATGTTTTGATTTTTTATATATGTAAAATATGACTACTGTACCTAGGGCTATTAAACTGAATGTCAACGCTAGGCTATTAAAAATGTAGTTTAGTTTTTTGTGAAATCTGATTTCTTCGATCTTTTGAATGTTTTCGATCTGATTCGATACTAATTCATCAAACGTTAGCTGAGATGTAATATTATTTAAATTAAAATTATTATTTATTAAAAAGTGTTGTTCAAACTTATCTTCAGAATTATAATACAGATCTCCATTTATTTCTAATTTACAACCGTTAAATGTTATTAGTTTATTTCCACTTAAATTGAACTGTCTATTATTACAACTACTATTAGCTATAGAATTTACATGATTTTTTATGATTATTAAGCCAGGTTGTATTTCTATAGTTTCTACTTGTTTGTTCTTTTTTCTTAAGCAATTATTTCTGAAAATACAAAGATTAGACTTTTTTAAATTGCTTCTTTTTACTTCATTATTAAAATCATAAATTGAATTGTTTATTCTTAGGATCTCTCTTTTTTCAAAAACAAGTTCTTCTTTGTTTTCATTAGGTATAGGTACAAAAATTGATCTTTTTACTTTTCTTATATCTTTAGGTATTTGTATTATAAAAATTATTTTATTTTCTTTATAATGTCCTGCACTTAATCTTGTATTTTGCATTTTGTAGAGATCGATGTTGTAACGAATTATTTCTTCACTTGTTAATACATTATTATTCATAGTATTTGTCTTTGTGGCTACAAGATTATTTTGTATGTGTTCAATATTGTCTAGCAGAATTTTAATTTTTAGCAATATATCCAGATATAGGAGCTTATTTTCTAATTCTTTGTCGTTCTTGGATATTTGATTTAATTTTGAGGTAATCTGTGTTCTGTCACTTTCTATTGCGTCTTTTAGTTTTGAAATTGTTTTGTTAAATACATGGTTTATCTCTATGTTTCCGTTAAGGGTTTTTATTATTGCATGATTGTTGTTGTCAATTGCTAGTAAATGTCTTTCTATTTCTGTCCTGTCAAAATCGTCCATTGTGCCATATAGCCATTTCATGCCTGTTCCAATAAAGTTTATTAGTCCTCTCGGATGTCTAGTAGGAATGATTGTCTTGAGTTTTGATTTTGCTTTTTCCAGTTCTGTATTAAGGAAGTGTCTGTCGTTGATATTTGCTATTACTTTTGTATTTTCTTCGAGTACTTCTATGACATATTGAATTTCCTTGGGGTCAATGATGTATAGAATAGTGTTGTAGTTGTAAGTTATGTCTGTGTCTTCTAGTGCTATTTCAGCGAAGCCATTTGTACTATTGATGTTTTCGACAACTAATGTGGTGTTATTTACAGTGAAGAGCGTCATTATTATGGTTATTAGCAGTGTCATGTGTACCTGAAAATTTAGTAGTCCTTTTTATGTTAGTTGGGTGAATATTTGATAAATTCGTTTTTTTGTATCTAGGTTCTTGTTTATGTCGAACAGCCTTATAGTTTTTCACGTACCCTTCCTGATTTGTGTTTTGATATTCCTCCCTGTCAATATTCAACTTTGTAATTTTTCTCTCTTTTGTGGTCCGTAGTAAATTATAAATTTTGTTCTTTTCTATTTTTCCATTTGCTATATCTATTGGTCTTGTCTTGGTTACGGAATGGATGGATCTGTTGTACCATTCAGTACATTTATATATTTTTTCCTGGACTGTTAAACTTGAATTTTCCATTTCTAACATTCGAAATCTTTCTGCTAAGGTGCTGTGAAACCTTTCGATATCCGCGTTTCCGGTATGAGAATTTGGCTTTGTAAAATGAATTTCCACTTGTTCTTGCCTAAGAAAATCTTTTACATTTGTTGAGTTGAATTCGTTGTCAGCTACTATGCGTTTCGGTTTTGAGGTGAGAGAGAAATATAAACGAAGTTTTTCTATAAGTGTTATACTGTTTCTGTTTTCTAAGTAAATAGTAGTAGCTTGTTTCGAAAATTTGTCTATGATGGTTAGAAAACTATGTTTCTTAATTACGTAAGTGTCCATGTGTATTATCTCATTCGTATCTGTGGGTGTTTCCGTTATAAAGAATTTCGGTTTATATGGTTTTCTGTCGTATTTACCTCTACAACAAATATCACAATTGTTAATATATTTTTGGATAAGTAGTTTCAAATTTTTGAAGTACATATATTGTATTTTTTAAACCCTGATAATTTTCATTTATCCCCGCATGTCCAGTTTCTTCTTTATGATATTTTTGAATATATCTGTAAGCTTCTTCCTCGTTTCTCATATCTTTAGCATGATATGAGCATCTGTAGAATTTTACACTACCATTAAATAATTCTATTAGCTTCTGTTGCACTATATTGTAGTCTGAATCTGAAATTCCTGAATAAATTCCTACTTTCCCCGTTTTTATAAATCTTCTGAAAATGTCCGACATGAATCCACTCCTAATATCGTCTAGACTTACAAAAATTTTTCTTTTATTGTCAACTATTCTAATTTCTTCCGTCTTACTTTCTGTCAAGATTATTTGGGTATAAAAACGGTTAACGACTGAGTCTAATATGGGAAAATGATCGTTCAGTTCCTCTTCTTGAGAGTGAATAGTAGCGGTTGTACTTATATTGTCTAAGTCAATTTCCCTTGTATTTTCATCTACTGCACAAATTTCGCCAGTATCTGCGTTAATTCTACTGAGAAAATCGGCTAGAGTATTCTCCTTGCCTTTGATATACCCGATGTTAATATCGTATTCACCAAGTTTGAGTAACCAACGTTGAAGCCTAGGATTTATGTCTTTTCCTTTATATTTTGTTTGTAGCCATTTTAGTGGTTGGTGGTCTGTCATAAGGTCAAAGTTTCTTCCATATATGTATGGCCTGAAGTAATTTACTCCCCAAACGATAGCCAACAACTCCTTTTCTGTTGTTGAGTATCTTCTTTCGTGTTCATTTAGGGTTCTACTTGCGTAACTGATAGGATGATTATCCTGTGTTATTACTGCGCCTATTGCGAATTCGCTGGCATCTGTTGCTAATTTAAATTTCCGTTTAAAATCTGGGTATTTAAGGATGGGTGTATCGATTAGTAGTCTCTTAAGTTTGTAGAATGCATCCGTATATTGAGGGTCATTTTTATTAATCTTGGTATTCTTTTTTAAATATTTTGTCAAACCATGGGCAATTTTAGCATAGTCCTTTATGAATTTTCTATAATATCCTGTTATACCTAGGAATGATTTTATCTGTTTCTGATTTTCTGGAAGTTTTAGTTTTTGGATAGCCCCGATTTTGTTCGGATTAGGTTTGATTCCTTCAGTGGTAAGAATGTGTCCTAGATATTCGGTAGATTTTGCGAAAAAATTGCACTTATCAACTTGAATCTTAAGATTATGTTTTCTAAGAGCATTGACAATTTTCTGTATACTATCCTTATGTTCTTGTATTGTGCTACTGAAAATTAAAATATCGTCAAGATATACAACACATATTTTGTTGATATACTCCCTTAGTACTGAATTAATCAATCTTTGAAAAGTAGCAGGAGCGTTTTTTAGTCCAAAAGGCATACGAACGAATTCATAATGACCTAATGGAGTAGAAAATGCTGTTTTCTTCCTATCTTCCTCTTTAATAAGGATTTGATGAAAGCCTTTGGCTAAGTCGAGAGTCGTGAAGTATTGTGCTCGACCAAGCTTTTCTAATATTGTATCAATATTTGGGATGGGAAATTTATCACTGACAGTTATTTCATTCAAAGCCCTGTAGTCTATTACTATTCTCCATTTTTTTTCATTGAATTGTCCGACTTCTTGGGCACAATCCATAAAGGAGAATTGTATGGAGATATACTTTCCTTAATTATCCCTTGTTCTAACATTTCCCGCATTTGTTTATTGATTTCTTCCTCATGGATCTGAGGGTACCTATATATCTTCGAATATACCGGTTTGTTAATCGTTGTCGTAATTTCATGTCGTACTTCATGAGTGTGAGTAAGTAAGTTACCCTCTTGGAAAAATAGATCGGAATTTTTTTGAATAAGTTCCGTTAAAAATGTTTCTCCTTCTTTGTTCATATCATCACGTTTTAATCTATCTAAAATGTTATCTGATTGTATTTCTAAGGTTTGAATTTCTTCTAAATTGTATGGACAAGAATCTATAAATTTAATTTTATTGCCGTTTATTTGTAAGAAGTCTTCTTCAAGGTTTATGATTGCTGAAAAAGCTTTCAATATATTCTGTCCTATTAAAGCATCGAAATTTTTACCATTAAAGTTGGTTAATTTCCAGCACATAAGATTGTCTTCTTTAAATTCCCTAGGAAGGGGTGTGATAATTTCCTCGTCAATACAAAATTTACCATTTATTGTATTAAAGAATATGGGTTTTTCTAGTTTTGTCCTTTCAAATGTTGGTAATAATTTTCCGTTAAGCAATGAGGTCGTTGATCCTGTATCAAGTAAACATTTAATGTTCGTGTTTCCTATACTTAATTCTACTATCGGTAAATGAATCTTTGGGCTTGACACTGAAAATTTACCTCTCCTGTATTATTATTCTCGATGTGGTCTACTTCCATTGGGGTAGGCCCATTATTATTATGTCCAAGAGTTCTGTTCGAGTATTGGGTTCGTCTTGATTGCTGAGAATTATTTGTGTTAAAGAAAGTTTGTCGAAATTGAGCAGGATTGTTATTTTGACGAACTTGAGAAGGACTATTATGTGAATTTTGGGGTGATTGGTGTGTAAAAGTTTGTTTCTGTTGGTATGTCTTGTTCTGTCCGTTTTCGTTATGGTTTCCCTGTTGTTGGAATCGCTGATGTGTATTATATGTGTATTTCTGAAACCTATTGTTATATTGTCTTAGTATCCCTGTTTCTTCCAAGACGTAGTAAGCTTCCCTAAGGGTGGATATATTCCTACTATAGATAATGCTAGCCAAATTTGGATGTATACCGTTCAAAAATGTTTTTAGTACAATTGATTCGTTTGTAGGAGGTGAAAACTCTATGGGTTTATTGATGTCAAATTCGTACTTAGTATTTAATTTGTCTAATATATTTTTAAGATTTTTAAAATATTCGCTTACATTATTGTAGTTTTTTATATTAATCGCCTGATGGTAAAGGTTGTGATACCCTTCTTTGATGCCGAAGTTTTTTATTAGTTCTTCCTTTATTCTTTCCCATGTTGATTCTGGTCCTAGGGCCCTTACTACTTGTAGAGCCGGTCCTTGGATCTTATTTCTAATGTACCTCTCGAATACAAACTGCTGTAGGATGGCATTCTCTTGGAATAATGGCAATATCAGCTCCACTTCTCTTATAAAAGATGATAGATCATAGTCTTTCGTACCATGGAATTCTTTGATCCGGGCAGCTTCCTTCATCAAGTCAGATCCAGATAGTACGGCTGGTGCTGGTGAGTTATTGGTGCTTTGTTGTGTGGACATTTTTGTAATGATTTGTTTTTTCTTTGTAAAAATATTGTCTTTAGACACTTCACAATGTAACGTTTTTTTTTTGTTTTTATTTTGTGGGTTTTAGCTCCCTTTTTCGTTATAGCTCTTTGGTGCTATATTGTCTTTAGACGTTGAAAAGGTTATTTAAATGAAGTCCGAAAAAGTTATTTAAATGAAGTCTTTTGACTTTTAATGTCACTTTTCACTTTTTCGCAAGGATATTTTGTCCCTTTTTTTTTTTTTGTTTTTACCGGATTTAATAGTGTCCTTCAGGATAATCACTTATTTTTCCGATATTAGGTTCTTTTGCGTCGACTGCGCCACTAACGAGTCCGAGGGTTCCGTAAGTAAAAAAAAATTACTTTTTATTTATCAGTACATTTTACCTGTTCTAGAGCCCAGTTAAAACTGAAGCTAAAGTTACAAATGTAATACTTATAAACTAAAATATTATTTAGAAGTTCAGCTGACGTCTGTTGAAATAAGTATTGCAAAAATAATAATTTATTAAATTGTTATTGTTAAGTGAAAAAAAACAGTTTGTCAGACTTTGCAGTTTATTGACATTTGAGAATTATTTGTGAAAAAAACAGTTTGTCGAACTTTGCAGTTTATTGTCATTTGAGTTCATTAAATTGCTACTATTGCGAAATATTGTTAAATGTTGAAAATGCAGTTTGTTGACATTAAATTGCTACTATTGCGAAATATTGTAAAATAAAGAAAATGCAGTTTGTTGACATTTGGGTTCATTAAATTATTGTTCCCAATTAATGGGTAGGGAGTGTGTTGAGTTATTGGAATGGGTAGTTGACGTAACTCGTGCGCGGTTTGTTTAAATTAAACATTCCCGGTACTTTTTGATCATAGGGTATTTGTATTTTTTCCATTTATTTATCGAAATGCTTTCAAATTCACTTCACAATTTCCACAAATGGAGGGACCTACACTTTTAAGCCGACAGATATTTTCTATGAGGAGTTTTTTTCGTGGTAGAAATACACTCGGAGGTTTTGGCCGAGGGGCGACCGCTATTAGAAAAATGTTTCTACCATTTGGTGTCTCATGCACGGAAACTCGAACCTGCGCACTTCCGAATGATAGTCACGCACCCAGCCAGTCGGCTATGGCGGCCGCCTGTCTTCCAATTTGTTTGTATTCCCCAAGATGAAGTCGTACCAACAATAATAGTAGCGAAGATTGCGTCTTCTACGTTTCACTATCTTTTTTGGTTTGAGTTTGACAGGCAGATGCTTGAATGGACGTCAAAAACGAAAAGAAAAATCTCCAAACCACTTCACTTTCATTAAAATACTTCCGTCTATAGCTTTTCCACTTAGGCAAACTCTCATTATTTTTGGTTAAAATAAATAAATAACTAATTGGCGCGTACACTTCTGTTAGGTGTTTGGTCGAGCTCCTCCTCCTATTTGTGGTGTGCGTGTTGATGTTGTTCCACAAATGGAGAGACCTACAGTTTCAAGCCGACTCCGAACGGCAGATATTTTTATGAGGAGCTTTTTCATGGCAGAAATACACTCGGAGGTTTGCCATTTCCTGCCGAGGGGCGACCGCTATTAGAAAAATGTTTTTATTAAGTTTGCTTTCACCGAGATTCGAACCAACGACCTCTCTGTGAATTCCGAATGATAATCACGCACCTACCCATTCGGCTACGGCGGCCGCCGTATATGGTTAGATCTGTATATTCTCGGTATATTTATTTAATAATATTTTTTCATAATAAACTAATAAATATTTTTTATCTAACAATTTTACACAAACGCTCGCAAAGTTCTTTATTATTATTTTATTATTTGCTCGTGTTGAACTCCTTAAGGAGGCTGTAACCGCGGGACTGCATGAATTAACTTCAGAGAACTACCAAGAAAGTAATACTTTAACCGTTATTTAGGTCGATAATAAAGTTTTGCTCGTAGCTTAATTTGCTTGCGTTGTATTGGCAACTTCGCGGAAGTTAATTCCCATACCTCACCTCCCAGACTTTTCATTTTCACAATTTGCTTTATCTCCGATTATAAAGTACAATAAATGAACCCTCATCAGCAAACGTTTGTACAAATTTCAGCGTGTTACTTACGATTTTCCTTCCCACCAGGAGTCGTAGTGAACTCATAGATTTTTTTTCTTATTTGGAAAAGCGTTGATTGCTGTCAATTGGTATTTTGCTGGTAATCGCTGCTAAATTATTGGCAGAAATTTGTTTTGTTCTTCAATTAAATGCGAGCAGCGTTTAAATATGCGAATGTATCGAATTCAATTAGTGCCTTCCCCCTCCCCCTTATCCGCTGTTGATCGAGAGTTTTCTCGATGTTCATGATTATTGCCTAAATGCGGGTTCATTTCGCATTAATTTACTCTTCATGTGTGTATGTAAGTGTGTGTGCGGTGCTCAACTTTGCTGGGGTAGTGGAATTGCAATTGCAACATCGTTGAAGTCTCGTTTGTTTCCATTTGGTATTCGTTCAAGTATTTTATACTGTAGAGCGATTTTTGGCAGCCCACAACCAAAGCGTATGTACATAGTTACGAGTATTATTGTTGTGGCTTCAATTGTTGGTTGTATTGCTCTTTTACTAATATTTATTATAAAGTATGTATTTACATATGTATGTATGTAGATGTATTGTTTGTTATTTTTGTTGTTACAGTTGCTGTTGCAGGGTCATTGACTTTTACGCGAAGTGCGTTAGCCTATTTTCGGTTGCATGCGTGCTTATATGTATGTTTGTTCAACTAATTGAAGCCATCATAGGCTTTTACAATTCGCCCCCTTCCTTGCCATTTTACAAGGCGAAGATTGCGTAGCAAATGGTTCAATTGATTCAGAATTGCAGTCCATGTTAGACATTTTTATACACACAATTTTCACTTCCACATGTAGGAGAATTTGTAGTTTTTCCCAAAAAATACTCTGAGAAATTTTCAAATGATTCAGATATGGCAATTAGTGAGATGATAGCAATATTAATTTATTAAAATATTCTATGAATTCAAGAGCAAATACGAGTATTTGGTTCACACTGCCATGCAAACATTGGATTATTCACATACGAGTATTTGTGGGTGCATATTTAAGTATTTGTGTATATTGAAAAATTTTCCATCTATCTGGCAAACAAGTTGTGCCATTTTTCGAAGGGCTTTTCAACAGCAAACAAACTAAAAGCAGCTTTGACCCAGAAAACTAAAATATAAAAAACAAAAAAAAATAAACAAGAACAGCAATACGAAAACAAAAACATAAAAAAAATTAATTTATAATCTTACACGAATTCAGTGACAACGACGAGCGTAACGGGTGTATGCATGTATGTATTGGTATTTGCTAAACGACTATTTTTGCCGCGCACAAATCATGTTCTCGCACATATGTATGTACGTAGTGATCGAGCACAACAAAATAGTGCAACAACAATAAAAGTAAAACCGGATTTCGAAATCCTTGAACAGCAACAAATACACACATACATACAAATACGAATGCGAGCAGAAATAGCAGCAAAAGCACGAATTTGAATGACCTCGTAAGCTTTTAGCTTTTCGTTTTTTTATTTTTCTTGCCCATTCGCCATCTCGTGCGCGTCAATCGACTGTGCAAATGGAGCTTTGCAATGTTGAGCGTTTTACTGATTATAGAAACTGAAAGTATCAAGTACTCGCACAAACAGTGCTGGGCAAAAGTATGCGGCATAACAACTTACTGATGGAAAAAACTGGATGAAATGCAATAAATTCGATTTTTTTCTATAAAAGGAGTGAATGAAAAGGTGTACACCAACTATTCCAAAAAAATGTACTTTTTACATATAGAAAATACTACATAGCGTAAATTTTGTGACAAAATTTTTTTAGTAATTCATGTATATACATAAGTATGTATGTATCCTCTGCTTCGATAAACAATTTAACTCGCGTTTTCAATTTATTTTAATTTTAGAAATGCTCTTTAGGGCGTAATCACATGGATTGAATGACTTCAATCGATTTATGACATTTCTCTTTTATTGCCAAATGCAGTTTTCGGAAAAGTCCCCGTGTGCGATCCGTATGCGATGGTACGCGGATGGTGTAAGGAAATAATATATATGTACATATACATATGCAAACACAACAAAAGAAGAGATAGCAAGGTTCGGACAATAAGTTCTGGTAGAGGGGAGCAAAAAAGAATACATACATACATACTTGTGTCAGAATTGTTTTGGGGATGCTTAAAATTTCCACTTCTTGCATCTTTTGGCATAATAAACTAAGTGATCCTCACATTTTACATTTATGCTGTATTCAGCAGCTCTCTGTAAAACACAACAGCGAACATTTTTATGGAACATTTTAACTCTCTAACTCTCTTTTCCGCGAAAGGGCCCAAAAATACTTAGAAAACAATTTAGAGCATTCGTTATAAGCATGAAGACGACCAACAGAAAACAAATTGTCAAAAATCAAAGTGATTTTCGAGCCATCTCAAACTTGCACTTTGTTATACCAAATGTAATGGATATAATACACGAAACT
Organism: Anastrepha fraterculus; assembly: GCA_037575425.1. Taxonomy (NCBI): domain Eukaryota; kingdom Metazoa; phylum Arthropoda; class Insecta; order Diptera; family Tephritidae; genus Anastrepha; species Anastrepha fraterculus. The sequence continues at coordinate 54,907 of JAYXIM010021936.1, read as the reverse complement.
TTTCCTAAAAATTATGATTAAAATGTTTAAAATTCTGATGAAAATTTGTACAATTTTTCTTTAAATTTGCGCAAAATTTGAAACTTGGATTTATATGGTTTTTTTATGATGATATTTTCATATAAAAATTGATACAATTAAATACGAAACGAATAAATTGTGCAAACTTTCCAATAAGTGCCTGAGCTGTGGCTATTAAACGCGCTGTACAGTCAATGTAATGAATCTCTAAAAAGAAATGCATGCAATATACTCGTATGTATATATGTAGGTATGTTCATCTGGATGTTACATACATGGAAAATGTCGTGTTAACGAATGAGTGTGCAAGTTTTTATGCATTTTATTGTGACTATCTACATATATATGTATGTACATACACACATAGAGTAGGGTTTGGCGCAAACTTCCATTCCACTAATCAAAGAGTGACCCAATTTAAGGGCGTTAACTCGTTGCACACCAACAATACAATAATTAAATTGCAATAAAAATACAAAAACGTATAATTTTTTATCAGCGCAACAACAACTCAAAGCAATAGAAAGCAATCGTGCGTATACATTTACGTTTTGTCGCGCTGATCGTCATCACTCAGCGACAACTGCACGCATGGCGATGGGTTTACAAAATATATCGATAGGTTTAAACATGCATTGATAGATTTCACTGGAATTGACTTTATCTGCGGCCAAGTGAGCGAGATGCCGTGAATTCGTCATACAGGCTTCGTCTCCATGTTCCTTTCGGCCGTCCTCTTCAGCGACAACCTTGCGGATTCCAGTCTAGTGACATTCTGTTAATATCAGTCGCAGGTTACGGATTGCATAACCTGATTGCATCAATGATTACAAATCTTACTGTTGTGACTTCACTTATAGCTGGAAAATAAAGTTGTGCTAATACAGCCAAAGGCTTAAAAAATTTAATTCAAGGCTTATGTAGGGCACACAGAAGGAAATAAGTTGTACACACATAATAGAAAGGGCTTGTGAAAGTTTTAAATCGCAGCTGAAATGTACGAAATATGAAAAGAAAAAATAATCGGTAGAGAGGGCAACTTTTCCTTTAATAATGGGATGAAGCGGCAGCCGTAGCCGAATGGGTCGGAATTCACAGAGAGATCGTCGGTTCGAATCTAGGTGAAAAACCAAAATTAAGAAAAACCTCCGAGTGTATTTCTGCCATGATAAAAGCTTCTCATAAAAATATCTGCCGCTCGGAGTCGGCTTGAAACTGTAGGTCCCTCCATTTGTTGAACAACATGAAGACGCACACCACAAATAGGAGGAGGAGCTCGGCCAAACACATTGCATTAGATCGTCGTCTAATTGAGAATTAGTTAGAAATATTATAAAATTTTCTAAATTCTACATTGTTGTTTAAAAATACGTGTTATCTGCAAACACAGTAAATGTGTGTCAAAAATATTTTATTCATGCAGAGATTGGACGCAAGGTAGAGAAAACTACAATAATTTAAGCATTGTATGTAAATAATAATTAAAAATAAATTTAACATCAATAAAGTATTTTCTTATTAAATCCATTGAATTGTGGGACTAATCCCTTTTTCCTCTATTCCAAATATTTAACGTATATCAAATCTAGATTCGCTGATAACATCGATGTTGCATCATATCGAAAGATTTATCGATGCATTTTGTTCATGTGTTGCCTATGCATTGCTGTGCTTATTCGATTCGCTCGTTTATTATAATCGCCTTCATTCAGTTAGCCAATTGGTGATGGTGGAGTGGTTCAGCAGAAGTCGCCATTAAATTTGGAGCCCTTTTGCGATAGCCATTTATGTGATATTTGTTCATCTGTAGCGTTAATTTAACTTTTGGCTTCAGGCCTGTCCTTCTGTAGTGCATTCATATTAATTTTTTGTTTATTTGTTAAAATGTCTATGATTTTATTATAGCTGTTTCCAATTTTGGGAAAGTTCTTTACTTCGCTTAACCCCGTTGCACTCTGCTGATAAAGAAGACCGCCGAGCGATAAATTTATACCAAATACAAATGAAGTTGCGGCAATCAGTTTGTGTTAATAGAAATATTTGAATAGCGGTGCGGAACTTTAATTTCAAATTGTTGGCCATGACATTTAGTTGGCAACAATGTAAAACCCTATGGTGCTACTTATAGTACTACTATTTATGGCTAGATTTTTATTTTTATTTCTGCCAACTTTTCAAGCTTAAATATTTTGAGCGTTTGTTTTGCTTAGTTATTCATATTGTTGGAGTTTCCGTATCTCGTATCGAATGAACAACTAGTTGGGTTATGTGAAATTTTATTTTAATCATCAAAATTGAAGCTGAAAAGTATTTTATTTTAATTTCGCCCTCAATATACACACCTCCATTAAGCCTAAAATGCTCCATTCAAAGCATTCATTGTTCGAAACAATCTGGAATGTTTTACCACAGGAAACAGTCTTAAGACAAACGGTAGAAACCCGGCGAATATTGCAGTTGGTCTAACGCTGAGACATTCAGGTTGTCAAAATTTTACACCAGACTTTTGGTTTACTCAGCTAAGCGCCAACTCCGCAGCCGTACATCTAGACAGTGATGCTATCAGCAAAATAGTGGACAGACTGTTCCCCACGCACCCTATGCTGTGTGAGGACTGAGACCCCCAAGGTGACGAGATGCTTCCAGCCTTCACCGAGGAAGAGTAATAGATGGCTCGCGGAAAAAAATAAAGAAGATAATAACACTTTTGAGGAATAAACTTGTATTTTGAACTTTTTGAATATATTGCGTAACTTTTTGATCAAGGTGGTATGTATGTTTATTAATTGAAATTCAGTTCTATGGCCACTGCTGATATAGAGCAAAAATCCATGCAGACGGTTTGGTAAATTGGGTTAATAGGATGCGCTATCGCGAAATCAGCAAAAGCAGGCACATGAGTGAAATATTCAATATACCTATTTATATTGGAAATATTCCTTATTTCTACTAAAGCCTCATTTTATTTACTTTTGAGATATACTTATTTTCGTATTTTGGCAACCCAGGGCATGTGTATTTATGTGCATACGCTTATAAAACTTATTTACTATGACCGTTGCAATTGCCACGCCTCGCCTTGTTATCTCTTTGAAAGCAATATCAGTGCGAACAGATTTTTGACATCAAGAATGCTGCGTCAGTTGTTCAAGATTTCTAACATTGAGAATTAACCCTTTTTAAGCGGTTGTGCATCTGTGTAGACACAAATACGAACATACATACAATTATTTATTTTTCTATCCACTCTTGATTGTATAAGTAGATATTTAAATGCACACCTGACTGCATTTACGCCCCTGCCACAATCTCGCCGCGTTCATTCGCATCCATCATCCAAACGGGCTATTGCGTATTTTCGATGCTGTGCATTGTTGCGTGCATTGTTGTGAGGGTTTTCAATCACATTAGCTTGATAATGCCTTTTTTATGCATAGTTCCTTTAGAACCCTTTCGCATTTCTTTTTAATTCCCATTTGATTTTTGGCTTTGTTTTTTGTGCTATTTGAATTTCTTTGACGGATTGTTTGCACATTTCCAAATGTATGGCACTTTTTGAATAATTTTTCCACGACTCGGCAAAATGTTTGCGTATGAATTTTTGATGAATTGTGTTATGGTGGGGTAGTAATATGCAGGTATGCGGAAGGCGGACAGAAGTGAAGTTTCTTATCGCGGTTTTGTGGTTTCTCGTTGCCTGCGCGAACATTCTTTTTGTGGTCGACAACTGAAGATGATTTCCCACGCTCCCATTTTCTCAATACCATGGAAATGGCGCAGCATATAGGAAAAAGAAGTCACAAGTATACATATTTTAGAGCGAGGGGCGGCAGAATGGAAAAAGGGTTAGAAAATATTTTGAAAATCTGTAAATTCGTTGAGTCGCTTTTGAAAATAAATGCTCCAGGTCAACCAGAAAAGTAAATATAAAGTTGTTAATTTTATTATTCACTGCAAGCCATTTTTCTGAAATAGCAAACTGGTAGCTTTATTACTTCCCCATGCCTTCCATTTCACAGTTCAAACGACACTCATTCCGGTCATTGACATCTTTTCATGCACTCAACTCATAAATCTGCAGATTATCAGTAAAGGACAACGTCAACGAATTCTAATTGCATTGAATGTGCAGCTAATCGCATTTTCACGTACTTTTTCCATTCAATTCCAATCAAAGCGTCTTCAAGCATGGTCGAGAAATCTGAGCCGTCGCCACCACAATTATCTGCCATCAAAAAGGGGCAACACAAAAAGGCAAAGAATAAAAAATAAATGAACATAGAAAATGAACAGCCAGTATTTTTGTAGAAGGTGGAAGCTGTACCTGCGCTCGCCTCGACCAAAGATTGTCGCACAATGCGCCTATAAAACGTTCCGCCGATCCGCCATGGCGGCAATGATAGTTTCAAATACCACTACAACTGCAACACTTGAACATTTTGTGGCCAGTTTCTTTTGCTTTCCTGTTTTAGCCAACAACCACAGCATCTTGTACAGCATTTCTCTGCTGCACAAAAAATTGTACTTGTAATAGGAAAGCAAAATAAAGTCGATAAAAAAGGTCTTTATGGCCGAGTTGGGTCAATGTTTGCTTACCTGCTGTGAATTTTTCTTGTCTGTGCACTTTTTATGCTGCTCAAAAAAGTGGCATAGTGCTCGGCCACTGTCCAATTGCAGCCGTAGTATCATTAGCATGGGTAAACGCGATCGCGAAGGCGAAGGAGATCGCGGAACTGGTTTTCGCTTTGTATTGCATGGCATTGCATGTGTTTAGCCAACTGATGGCGTGTCTGTAACGCGAATGTCTCGCAGCGGCTGTGTTGGTACGCCGAAATGGCGACCATTGCCCCAACCACTTGGACAATGGCTGAAAAACTTGTGAAAACGCATTGCATGTTGGGAGCCACAGCTGAAAGTCTGGCTACATACATATGTATGTATATGCATCTACAAATACAAACGTTCCTATGTACTGGATAAAAAATATGGAAGAGATTCAGATTGGTTGTGTGTTGGTGGCAACACTGTTGCGCTCGCGTTTGCATAAAAAGTGTTGGACTGTCGCATTTGATATGAAATGTAAGTATACATTTTTACCTATATGCGCATTTGTTATAAGTATATACATATGCATGTGTGTATGATATGCAAGCATTAATGTTTATTAGAGATGTTCCTATTTTTCAATTTTATACCTGTCGTATGTGTATGGATATGTACATATATGCATTAAGATGCATCTCACTCTCAAAAAAAATCTGTAATACTTTTCCATCAGATTTAAAAAATGTATTTTATTCAAGACTTCTGCCAAAATATTTCGAAAATATATTAAGGTTTACGTGAGTGGGACCGATGCGAAATTTCGCCAAAAATCAGGTTTCTTATAAATAAGATTAGCTTTTAAAATATTTTTTTCCAGAAAACTACCGCAGATCATAAAAAAATTTTTAGAATTCAAAGTTTTACATAAAATGTTTAAAAATTACTTGAAAGGAATCAAAATATTGAGATATTTTATCCAATTTTTGACTTGTTTTAGAAGATAGGTTTAAGAAATACTAGAATAAATAAGCCAAATTTCGACCGATTTAGACTTCTCACGTCCAAAAATTTATTTCACAAAATCACCACATTTCCGTTCGATTAATTCCGTTGATAAAATTTCTACAAAAATTGTATACAGTTCAATCTTAAACTTTTCTTTATTCTCTGGGGATTTTTTGGAAACAAATTTTATGAAAAGGTCTTACTATTTTCGCAAAATATTTTTGTGTAAGTCTAGTAATAAGTTTTATGATTACGGTAGAAAACCCGCATTTTTTTTTTTGGAGAGACATCTTAATGTAAATATATACATACATATGTATATACATATGAATACTATTAATACATAAGTAATTATAAATAACTTCATATTTCTTTTTCATATTACTTTTAGCGAAAATACATTGGATCTCAAAGTTCAATTATTTTCTATTGACGAATGACTCCTTTAAATAATCATAAACTATAGGGTGGGCCATGTAAAATTTGCTTTTTGAATCGGCTATAAAAAAACTAATCAATATTTTTTCAAACTTTTTTTTTATTTTGAAGATTGAACATTGTCATTTATGAATGAAAAATAATATCGTTCAAATGACTGCCACGACTGGCTTTACAGTAGGCCATTCGATCAACCCAATTTTTAAGCACATTTTCGATTGTTTGGGCTCCAATTTCATGAATGGCAACTTCGATTTCGTGTTTTAAAGCATCAATCGTCTCTGGATGGTTCGCATAGCATTTGTCCTTAACGGCTTCCCTCAAAAAAAAGTCCAACGGGCTTAAATCACAGCTCCGAGGTGGCCAATTGATATCGGAATTTCGGCTGATTATTCGGTTTTCAAAAGCGGTAGCCAAAATAATCAAGTTCAAGTGTAACTTTGGCAGTGTGACAAGTTGCACCGTTCTGTTGAAACCAAATGTCGTCCATGTCATCCTCTTCAATTTTTGGAAACAAAAACTCGCAATTTACTGTAACCGCGGCTCCTCGCTCATTTTCGAAAAAAAATGACCCGATGATGCCGCCAGACCAAAAACCGCACCAAACAGTGACTCGTTGTGGATGCATCTGCTTCTCTACAGTAACGTGTGGATTTTCTGAGCCCCAAATCCGACAATTTTGCTTACTGACGTAGCCACCGATGTGAAAATGAGCTTCATCAGAAAAGATGATATTTTTTTTCAAATTTCTCACAGTTTGAGTAGAAGACTCACCACTTTGGAAATAGGTTTTCAATATTTCCCAATTTTGTTCAAGCGTATAGCGTCCCATTTCGTAAATATCAAACCTTTAAGTAAATTATGAACACATTTGACATATCATTTCAGTTACCATTCTCAAAAAAGTAGGTGGTTAAAAAGCAAACGCTATATGGCCCACCCTGTATATCTTAACCTGTTTTTATGATATTTCAAACATAATAAATTGTAAGAGTCGTATATTTATATATAATCAAAGTATCATATATGAAAAAATCTTAGGCAACAACAATACATTTTAAAGAGTAAATTTACATTCAGTCGCTTCTCGACAGATAGGCGGAGATATCTGTCATAAAAACCACCTGCCATCAGTGGGCGACCTAAAAATGCAGGACATCTTTCAGGGAACTTTTAAATCAAGTTAAATATTAAGAGTGCACAGCTTAATGAGGGTTGATGAAAATTCGTAAATTTTATTCCATACATACATATATCTTATTCCGCTTTGTAAACCAATACCAACCTTGCTGTATCCTCAACCAGGGTAATCTCATTTCTGGATCTTATAATTTGGAGAATTTCGTTGGGAGGAAGAATTGATTTTTTGAAACAGGAACCTAGAAATATCTTCACCGCGCATCATCAGAAGTGAGAGCTGGGAATATTTTCAATTATTTAAGCCAATCACACATTTCTCATCCACGTGTTTCGGGTGCGAAATAGAAGAAAATGTTTAAGTTCCTATGAAGAAGCTGATAAGTGGTACCAGTTTCTACATATGAGTTGTCCTTAATGTGCATGCATATATTTAACGAGAGACTCTAAATTTGGTCCCATTTATGTGGAAAATTATTACCAAAAAAAATTACTTCAACAAGCATTGTTATCAGGGCATAGTGTTGATTTTTAAGTTTCCATGATTCTCATAATAAAATCACTTAAACAGGTCCCCAGTGGTTGCAGAAACTATTTAACAATTGTGTGCAAAATAGGGATCGATAGTGCCATAGTGCCTTGGAGACAGCATAATTGGCATATGCATCCTTTTTTGGGTATTTATACGAGCTCCTCCTCCAATTTTTGCCGATAAAGGGGGAAATTCCTCGGGAGCATAAGTCGCATGGCCAAAATGCTTATTGTAAAGGCAGGTTGTTGGAATCGGCCTTGCACGCTATTGTTAAAGATATTGAGATGTCCCTTCCCAGAAAGAGTTCGCAGTGGGATCCTTCCTCGATCGTCCTAGAAACAATCGTTAAGGACCCTTATCAGATTTGTCCACAGAGTGTTTAGCGACAGAAGGGTCGAGGCAGAGTGGAGTTTCTTTCCATCGGCAGGTAAGTAGGGGTACTCGGGGAGTCTTCTGGGTTAGCGCTGTAAACAACCTACTGGAGGAGCTTGAGAGGAGGGGCTGCAGGGTGATTGCCACGCGGACGACGTGGCACTTATTGTTATTTAAAATTTTTAAATACTCTGTTTAATTGGTGCAGAGTTATCTTAACTTTCTGATCTTGAAATTTTCCATAACCGAATTGCAAAGTGGCTGCCCTATGTCTCCGTAGGCCTCACGAATTTCATCTTTGAGGTCTTGAATCGACCCTGGACTATTGGCGTAGACCTTCCTTTTCACGTGGCCTCAAAGAAAAAAGTCCCCAGGTGTTAAATCACAAGATCTCGGTGACCAATTGTGATCACCTGTTTGAGAGATAACACGGTCCGGAAACTTTTCGCGTAAAAGATCAATGGTTTCGTTGCTTGTGTGGCACGTAGCGCCATCTTGTTGAAAATAAACATTGTCTAGATCAATACCATCCAATTCCGGCCATAAAAAATCGTTAATCCTCTATCGATAGCGCAATCCATTCACCAATAACACCTGTTATTAGAAAACCCTTTATAAGAGAGGTAAAAATTTACTCCGACAGCCAATCGGCAATTAGGGCTCTGAGCTCGTTAGTGGTGCTCTCAAAATTAGTCGCAGAATGTCTGATTTCTTCTCAATCGCATCTGAATACTTCGATATTATCATTTGGGTTTCTATACAGGTGGCATTCGAAATGGCTTCTGTGCGAAATTAGAGGTTTGGGGTGCTCTTAAAGACGTGTTGTCTGCTCTGCTTGGAAAGGAGGGCTTCGCGTAAACTCAGAGACTTCTGGGTAAGTAAACAGACATGCAGACCAAAAGCGCTCACGAAAATTTTTAAGGCTAACCAATTCGCAACTCATGAATTTTGGGGGTGCCCTTTCCGGACATTTTTCTGAGTTGTCCTGCTCTCACTGCGCACAGATTCAGATATCTTGACTCTTTTGCTACACGATCAGATTAAATAGGGCACAACTTAGGAATTTCAGAAGAAATTTGAAGCAGTTAATGCATCACAAGCATCGTTTCTCCCTTTATCCTCACCTAGCACGGGCAACCATATACTTGAACCTAACCTAATCAAATTTGGTACATAGGATGAACACAAAAAAAAAATACAATATGACGCGATAGTGCGACACTTTAGGGTAAATGCGTGTACCTTGGTATTGACTTAATAAAGCTTTCCCAAACTTAGTACATTCATTGATCCGCATCTCACTTAGATCCCATATAAATATTATTGAGATCAGATAAAACCACGCCCTAGTTTTCATATGTTACGACTAAATTTCCTCCGTCCCACTGATCTTACAAGCTGTCACTCTCATTGTCTATGAGTTTGTTTGATTCCAAATAGCCAGCCCAAATAAAATTTTACTATACAAAAATCGATCCGGATCGAGTTTAGCACTTCCTTATTTATCTTGTTTTTTATTATTTTTGATGTTTTGTATTCTACTGGAATTCATGGCCTTCGTGTTGCTGAAAGAAAAAGCACTGCTTATAATTTTATTTCTTTTTTCACAGCATTACAACGCGGAGTGCGTTAAAGCTTTCTTCACAAAGCTCCTGCAAAGCGATCGATCTTGAGTTTTTGCTTCGTAGTTACGTATTCCAACAAGCTTTTAGCTTGATAAAAATCTTAGATATTTATAATTTTTTTTTATTTGCTATTACAGCGATACCAAGTATGGAATTTTTCTACTGATAAGCTTGCGAGTTGTGATTTGGTTTGATGGAAAACTAATTGAAAGCAGAATACATGTATTAAGTTTTTTATACGCTGCCGCCCAAAATTACATTTTGAGAAACAGTCGCAATGCTGTTTTTCTTTCTCAAAGCGGTAAATATGTATAAGTTAACCAACTAAATTAATTAGTAAAATCAAATATCGGAAATACATTTGAAGTGTTTTCCACATGGATGCGATTTATTTACGAAGTTTTCCAAAAATTTTCCCATCAAATACATTTTTCTGCCCTCTAGTCAATTAAGAGTGACAGCATATGCTCAAAAAACAACAACTACAATTACACAATTAAAGGACCTTTCGCCTGCTAATATGTACCATGTGTGAGTATCAATAAAAAAGAAACGCTTTGCTGATTGCGTGTGCCAAATGTCATTCCAATACGAAATAATGGCAGAGTTTTTTGGCTATTTGAGTTGTTGAGGATCGTCTATCATCAGCTCAATTTCCACCACCACAACAACTATCAACCATGAACCAGTGAAGCCAGCGGGTCGCACGCTGCGTTGGCAACAGATATATAGTCCATATGTACATACATACATACATATATAAGTATGCATTGTACTTAAAAAATGCTGGAGTACTGCTTGTTGATTGTCAACCAACACTCTCGAGTAGAAAGAAAATTTTCCAATTGAGTTTGTGGTTTTACAGATTATTATTTTTACCGTTTTGTTTTTTTGTGAAGTCAATGCTTTTGTAAGTTAAACTGGTGGTAGCGAATTGGAGAGAATCGGAAAATTGTTGCTGATTGCCAAAAAATCGCAATTAAGATTTTTATGAGTGATTATTCATGGGAAATGGTGTAGTGAATGATATCTACAGCATGCAATGCCCCTGGCGCTTGATCATTGATTTTCCTATCAGCAACCAGCTGAGCAGACCAGCAGCGAAATAGGCAAAGAGTAATCAGAACAAACGGTATGTTGATTAAGATAAGATCGAAACCGAAGTAGCTAAAAAATTCCCTTTAAATGAAGAAACAACAAATTACCTTACCAATGCTATTGTACAAGGTGGCGCAAAATGAATCACCCTATCGGAAGATTTTTAATTTTTTGCAAATGATATCGTACATCAATCATATTTTAAACTTGTGAACAGCTGCAGTATAAAAACGGAAAAACAATGTTGCGCTTCATAGTCCAAATAAATACTTATAACAGGTGGCGCTAAAGTAATCCTCCTATCAGACAATTTTGCGATTGGCCCCTAATGCCAGTTCTGTTTTGACATTTGTGTAGTAAACACATGCGAAATACACGTTAATAACCAATGTTACGCTACACTGCTCCAGAACGAGGAATATTGCTGACTATTTATTTGACCAATAATCGGTCGGTGACTTTGGCAAAACGTGAATTTCGTCGCAGATTTTCTCGCCGTCCAACGCCTACTGGTGAAACACTGCGACGTTTAGCCGCTCTCCTCGAAGAGACTGGCACAACACGAGATGCTGCCAGCCGTGGCAGACCCCGGAGTAGCCGTTCTGCAGAGAATATTGCTGCTGTAGCCGAGGATGTCATGGAAGCGCCGTCGACATCGACCAGACGACGTGCCACGCAAATGGGTATCAGTCGACGGTCTTTACAGCGAATTTTGGTACTAGATTTGAAGATGTTTCCGTACAAAGTCCAGACGGTGCATCAGCTGTTAGCTGCTGACCGCCAATCGCGTCTAACATACGCTCAAGCCATCCTTAATCACCACCAAGATGAAGATGATTTTTCATCAAAAATAATCATGAGTGATAAGGCCCATTTCCATCTTAGCGGGTACTTAAATAAGCAAAATTTACTCTTCTGGGGCACTGAAAATCCACGTGTAACCCACGAAGAGCCATTACACCCGCTCAAAGTCACTGTATGGTGTGCTGTTTTCGCTGGAGGAGTCATCGGACCTTTTTTCTTCGAAGACGTCGCGGGCCAAACGGTTACTGTGAATGGTGAGCGCTACAGAGCAATGATCAACGAGTTCTTTTTGCCGCAACTTGATGAATTGGGATTGGAAAACATGTGGTTCCAACAGGATGGTGCAACGGCACACACTACACGTTTATGTCAACAAGCCGCAGACTCTTGCAGCTCTTAAAGACAATATCCGTCAAAAATGTGAGGACCTATCGCCGGAAGTTTTGGCCAAAGTGATGGAAAATGCCATAAAAAGGGCTCAAATGGCAATCAACTGTGGCGGCGGCCATTTACATGACATCATATTCTCGACTTGATGTAAAAAAATTAAAGGACCAAATAAAAATAATCCACAAGAAGAATCAAAGTTTTTCATTTTTTTTTAAATTACAGCCAAAAAACATCGCGAGGCTACTTTTGCGCCACCTTGTATTACTGAAAATAAGTTTTTATTTAGTAAAAATAAAATTGAATATTAATTTTTCGCCACCTTGTATACTTTCGTTGAGAATTTGTTATGGTTGAGAGGATACAGAAGGTTGCACATATCGTAGTACCTCTAATTGGTTCTGAGTGAATTTGTAAGAATCACTTGCTGAAATATCGGACTTTTGGAGTTTTGTTTGCATGTTTGTGTTTATAAACAGTTTTTTCTTCAGATTCTCCTTTCAATCCTCTTCTACGATTACACTCAACTAACTCAACCTTTCATTGTTGTTTACGAAAATTCATTATTATTTTGACACGTTCGCTCTCAGTTCCCTTTCACAGCTCATCGTAAATTTCATCACGGCAAAATTACTCTCAAAACTCCACTGCAATTTGTGTAATCTTATATAATTTTTTTGCATTTTCACATAAATTTCGTTCCAACTACGCAATCCATAGCAACTTAAGTACAAATAGTTTTAAGCACGTCGCTTGATTAAAAATTTATTAAAAATTTTCCCAGCCCTTAATGTACTAAAATGGAAAAATGAAAATTTATTTTGTGCCCTTCAACAGCTGCAGCTGCGCTCACGCACGATTTACCTCCGCACCTACTTCAGCATATACCCTGTAGGGAGATTCTCTAATATTGACACGCGTGACTACATAGCACGCAATCTTTTTCTTTCTGTGTCGAATTCACCACATTGGATTTAATTTTAAAGAAAAAAATATTAAACTAAAAAGAGGCATATAATGTTTACTTATGAATCCTCATATCCATATCATCGGCATCAACCTGACTGTTGCTAAAGAGGAATTCCACAACTTATTTCTCAGGAAAGCACACATCAGATGGAGCTCAATTTTTCCGATATTTCGAAATCCTATGGCCCCAGTACAATAGACGCAGGATGCAAATAGTCCTGGGACTCCAAGTCATTAAATTTCCAAACGTGTAGCTATGCTTACTGGCCATTGAACGATTGACACCCATGCAGAGAGGTGAATTAAATTCACATTGCAGAAGCTGTGGTGGGGACCTTTCAGATAAGGAAGCTGTTGAGCACTTTCTCTGTAAACGTTAGGGCTTGACATCCAGATGATTAAGGTCACTGGGTGCTCCTTTCTTCGACAGCCTTGGGCAGTGCTCTAACATACATATGTGTAAGTCTCATCAATCAACAGCTCCGGTTTGCTGTAGCTACATATGTATCTGCCCGTTGGACGTATCATGATGGTATCAAAATGGGCTTTTTAGTGCTACTTGGGCAGTGCCAGTCTCGTACTTCAACATTTCAATTTTTGACCAGTTTTGATGGTGATTCGCATTTTCTCAATATAACAAAGAAAAGAAAAAAATTAAAATATATAAAAAATGAGACTAACTACCAACTAGAAACTTGCACTTTACTTTTCACTTTCACTTTTGCACATGAAAATTTAATAAACTATAAAACGGCGTACCAAAATTGTTTCTGGAGATTCTTTTTAAAAGCTATGGAACTGTGATGAAAAGCTTATGGAATTTTTATAATTTTTGTATAAAGTTTGAGACTACGATTTATATGGTTTTTGTGCTATAATTTTATCAAAAATTATATACAGCAATGTTTTTAATGAGTTTTGTAAGTCACCGTTTTTTTAAAGACTTCAAATTGATTGCATTTACACAGGCTTCTCTAAGGAATTTGACAAAGTGTCACACGAGACTCTAATTAACAAGTTAGCTTGCTTGGGTTTTCACTTCACCTCTCTGCAGTGGCTTAAGTCATATTTGACGGACAGATGGTGCGTGTTAAAAACCAACGGTATTTCTTGCTCTTTGTTGGATGATTTAAAAATTGTCTCTTCTGTTAAGGACTAAGTGGATGTTCCGAAGATTTAACTCGTCTTGAACAATCTCCATCGATGGTGCATAAAGTCATATCTGTCATTGAATATTAAAACATATTTTCATTTAAAATTGTCAAGGCGAAATACGTTTTTAACACATCCTACACCATTTCTAATAATGTATTACAAAATGTAACACAGTTTACAGATCTTATTTATAGAGATTTATTCGATACGAAATTTTCTTTCAGTGGTCACATTAATTTTATTCTTTCAAAATCGTACTCAGTTGTAGGCTTCATTCGTCGCCATGCATCGGAATTTTCTTATAACTATAAACAGCTGTTTACTATTGTTCGTTCTTACTTAGAGGAAGCTGTTATCATTTGGAAACCTTAAGATTTGACGCCACTGCACCATATTAAAATTCTCGGCTAAAGCTAATTAATTTAGAATCTCTAGAAAAGAGAAAGCAGTCCTTCCACTTTACTTTATTTTCATTGTTGTTAATGGCATCCTCGATGTTCCAGTTCTACTTGAGTGGAAAGCTTTAATGTTCCACAAAGAAGTTGTCGGAATTTTTACACTTGTTATGGGGAAAACTTTAAGACTAAATTTACGAGTCAATGCACGCATTGCTTGTGCACATGTATACTATACTTCATCATCCAATTTCAGTTTGCTTGAGCACACTTTATCTATAAGTATATCTAATTTTGTAAAAATTTTAATTTTAAATTAAGTTGCTTTAGTTTAGTTAATATTGAGTGCTAATATTTTAGTTGCCAAATTTGGAAAGAAAGAAAAACATTCTTCACATTTTTGTCTAGTCTGTTAGGCACATTGTACTTTATATTATAATTAAAATAAAAATAACGAAATAGTCGGAACTGATCAAAATTTCGATTTGATATAATTTATCATATTATATGAACAACTCAGACAATTTTTAATTAGAGTTCAACTTGCGGTTAAATTTAAAACTACGAGTAGCAAATACTCTATTCTCAAATCTACAGTACAGAATTGCAAACTGTCTTCAATGGGGAACCATAGGAATCTCAACCAAACAGAAAACGTGAGAGTTTTGAATCTATTAAAGGCTTGAGGCTATTCGGCACCCTATCTTCCACCTAGGAAGACGGGGAAAAGAAATATACATATATGTATATAGAGGCTTGAGATGAATTTGAGAAAAATATTAAATAAGATATCACTTTGAGAACTATAGGTACTGATATATTTTTCAAAGGCTAGAAATTAGTTGGTGTTTGTTGGGAGTTGTACTAGTATGAAATTTGATTCTGGTTTTACCTAACCCTTTCCATACCAACTTGTTTCCTGTAGAGCGAAATTTTTTTTTTTAATTTTAATCCTTTTGTATTTGTTTAAGAAGCCCCACGGTTTGAGCGCTGCCGAAAGTTGCTTTAAACTAAAATGTTCAAAATGACATTTATGAATGTACACCTTTGATCGCAATGATTTCTTCATCAATGCTTTCTGTGGTAACTTTCCAAAATTTTCTTTGAGACTGTCTAGTAAAGGACGTATTTTGTACAATTGTCATAGTTCAAATCGCCTTTTTGGATTGTTTAGTGCTATCCTTGAAATGTAAACATTGTTTTATTTTTTTCAAACTTTCCGCGCTGCATTGAATCTGTTTGCGGTAAGATTTAAATCTTTTGACCATACCATTTTAGTAGAGGCAATTTTAAAACACCCATGTACAACAAAATACCAATATCGAGTTTAATATCTTTAACAGTGCATTTGAGCTCTGACTGGCGTCATCACATCGACGACCTTCAAAGTATTTCTTTCCCAACTGGTCTCCGAAGGTACAAATAGCCTTTTTCTCCACTTTAGTGTCTTGGGGTCAACTTTTTCAAAGCAATTATCAGCAACAAGATTTCGGCTCACAATCTTCTGCAATCATATTTTCGAGAAGGTCAATCTCTATAGTTTTCCTCTTTGCACGATCCCTTCCAAATTCTTCTCTAGCACTGCAGAAATGTCATCCATCTCGTCATCACGTTCGTCGTCAGAAGAGGCATCGCAATAAAAGTTAACACTCCTCTCAATATCGTCATCTGGCAATCCTTTCTCTTTCGGTCTCATAACTAAGTATAGGGTGTTTTTTTTAGAGGTTAGGTTTTCAAGATGAAATAAAACGTATATAATTTAAAGTTATGGCCAAGAATTTAGCTTTATTATAAAGATAAGGGTTTGCCATTATGTTTTAAAAATGATACCCATTCAACCAAAAGTGAGCTTCATCGCTGAACAAAATTTTCTTCGATGCGTCGCGCGAACCGAACCATTATTTTCGTAATAAATTTGCACGATTTGCAAACGTTGTTCAGGTGTAAGTCTATTCATTATGAAATGGCAAACCAAACTGAGCATAAATCAAGTGACAGCTGTCAAAAAGACCATCTACGAAAAAAGTAGTGCCAACTTGAAAACCTAACCTCTAAAAAAAACACCCTATACAAAAATATTTATTACCACAATGGCCCAAGGTTGCCCACAAGCAACATTGCAACTTTCAAAATGACTCACCTGGTCAATATATTTAACTAATCAAATTTAATTTCAGTTTCGTAAAGTTAAGTCCTTGCTAAAAAACCTGGCATATAAACTTTTTAAATTTTTTCAAAAAAACATGGCATGTACACTTTTTTAATTTTTTTCATTATTATAAAAGTAATCACTCACTTTAAAAACTCTTTTGTATTTCACAATATATTTTCTGCGCTGCACTTCCTGCTTATTCAACATAACTTCTCTAAATGATCTACAAATGATATTTTTTTTTTGCTCATATTTTTAGTAGATATATAAAAGCACCGTTATAATTTATAACAAACAGACAAAAACAAAACGAATGCTTTTCGTAAGCTGTTGAACTGCCGAAGTTGCTCACAGGCAACGTTGGGGTCGAAAGGGCTAAGCGTAATAAGTTATCTACTATAAAACTAACAAAACTCCTACCTACCTCCAATATAATACACATTTTTAAGATATAAAAATTGCCACTAGTTTTGATGTAGACATTTATTTCACTACTTTTTCATTTCCCTACAGGGCAGTATATTCTTTCCAGTGTTGTCAGGAAAAGAAATGCCTTTTCAACGCTTGCAACGCTGTGCATTGTCAAGAAGCGTAAGCTAGGTAGCAAACGATATACGGGAGTGGCCAAAGAAAATATTCTCATATTTTGGATTTACCCAAATGTCGCGTTAATTCTTAGACTTAGCGTTGATGAGGGCGTTTAAATATCCTTTACTATTAAATTCTCTGGGGTTGCGTGGGAAGAGCGGAGTACGAATACAGTTAGTTTGTGGGAAGAGCTGCGCAGCATCTTGAAAGCATAAGTTAAGGAAGAAGTTGAAAATTATTTCCAAATGTGTGGCAATGTGGGGTAGTGTTGTGTTCCTATGCAATACGCTTCAATTATGATAAACAGTCGAAATGCGACGACACGCATGCGCGAATGCACACAATTCCTTAATACAAACGTGAGGGTATTGCATATTTATTTTTATATTTATATTTCAGCTACAGAAAGTGGACATTTACAAGTGAATATATGAATAAAAATTTCTCAGTCGAAAAATTAGAATCGGAATTAATAAAAGATATTCAAGCACAACTGGATGTTCAGAAACAATTAGAATAAGTGCTGCTAATCGCAAGGCTCCAAAAACCACATTTTGAAACTCTAAAATCAAATTTCTGAATATTAAATCTATACTAATATTATAAAGAGGAAAACTTTGTTTGTTTGTTTGTTTGTTTGTAACGAATAGGCTCAAAAACGACTGGACCGATTTTAAAAATTCTTTCACCATTCGAAAACTACATTATCCAAGAGTAACATGGATTACATTTTATTTTTGAAAAAATTGGGTTCCGTAAAATATTTGGATTTTTCGGACACAAACTGAAAAAAATCTTATATATAAAATAAAGTCAACTTTTTGTGTGTGTTCGCTAACTGGCCGTGTCTGCACCGAATTACACCAAACTTACACACAATGTTAAGAAGGTATTGAAGATGGTTTCCGTATAGTTTGGATACCTATTGGTGGATAGGGCTCGAGATATAGGTCAAAACGTGGACCCGGGTAACCTTCGGATGTGTATGTACAATATGGGTATCAAATGGAAGCTGCTGGTGAATGCCTTAGTTCAGAGTATTTTTCATGCCGCTCCGTGACTAGAGTCTCGAGATAGAGACCAAAACGTGGACCCTAGAATGTGTTTGTACAATATGGATATCAAATTGAAGCTGTTGGTGAATGCTTTAGTACAGAGTATTTTTCATGCCGCTCCGTGACTGGGGTCTCAAGATAGAGACCAAAACGTGGACCCTAGAATGTGTTTGTACAATATGGATATCAAATTGAAGCTGTTGGTGAATGCTTTAGTACAGAGTATTTTTCATGCCGCTCCGTGACTGGGGTCTCGAGATATAGGTCAAAACGTGGACCCGGGTAACCTTTGGTTGTGTATGTACAATATGGGTATCAAATGGAAGCTGTTGATAAGTGCTTTAATACGGGGTAATTTTCATACCTATTGATGACTAGGGTCTCGAAATATATGCCGAAACGTGGACCCGCCGTGTCTTGCACCGAATTAAACCAAACTTACGCACATTGTTAAGTAAGTATTGAAAATGGGTTTCGTAAAGTTTGGTTGTAATTCGGAGCACTGGCAACGGGTACAGCGTTCTTTTGAACCAGCCATAATGTCGCTTACTTTTTTAACGCTTGGGGCGGAACTGAACTGTTAAATTGACAGTGTGAGTTACAATGTGTCAATAGTTCTTTCTGATTTGGATGCCATAAAAAAAAAACGTAAGTGCAACATGTAAAAATTGTTTGTGAATTTTTTTGGAGTGGATTTTGGAACAGTGAATAATTTCTTACGAAATTTGAGAATTTAATGTGAAATCCGAATGAAATTATGTGTTCGTGCTCCAATGCTTAATAAAACATATAAATTGAAACGAAACATTCATGGATGATCAGGAAAAAAGACGATTGTTTATTCATATGCGTTGATTTGAAATTTAAAAATAATCTTCTTTTTTCCTGATTTTCAATTTATATTTTATATTTACTCAAAAACAAATAGAAAAACAAAAAATATTGCTTATGCCAAAGCGCTTGAATAAAGAATAAAGAAATAAATAATATGAAAACCATATATTTTCTGTTCTAAACCATATCTATTCTATTTTAGTGTGCCCAGCGAAGGGGGCCGGGTTTGCTAGTATTATATAAAAAGAGTTTTTAAATAATAAAAAATATTTTATTTTTTAAAACATAGAAAATTGTTTGGTTAATTATCAATACCATTCGGAATTCACAGAGAGAACGTAGGTTCGAATCTCGGTGAAACACCAAAATTAAGAAAAACATTTTTCTAATAGCGGTCGCCCCTCGACAGGCAATGGCAAACCTCCGAGTGTATTTCTGCCATGAAAAAGCTCCTCATAAAAATATCTGCCGTTCGGAGTCGGCTTGAAACTGTAGGTCCCTCCATTTGTGGAACAACATCAAGACGCACACCACAAATAGGAGGAGGAGCTCGGCCAAACACCCAAAAGGGTGTACGCGCCAATTATAATACCTTTTAGACTTTGACGTCGTATCTTAAAAGTAAAGGATGGCTTTAAACAAATCAATAGTTTTGGATTATTCGAAAAAGCGAACATTTCCATTATTTATGAAACACGACTTGATCGACGTGCCTGTCTCGGCTGGGACGGTTTTCTGGCTGTATTTCACAAATGGTTGGCTCGATATTTGTCTTGAGGGCTTGATTCATTAATAGATTGTTTCCAAAAAAAAAGTCTAATGGAGTAAAATCACAGCTCTGAGGTGGCCAATTGGCTTGTTAACAATGGAGTGGAGAGCTAAGGAAAACCGCATTGCAGTGATTGTATTACATAAGATTTACCACTCTTGCAAGTGCAAGGGAGATTTAGGAATTGCTGAAATAACTTAATATTTCGAGAATTTTTGTTTACCGTTCAATCGTTCTTTCCAAACGTCTGAAGTGACAGACAGAAAAAGTCGCGTGGTTCGAACCCGTACAGCCATAAAAGCCATTCGCAGAAATCCTCTTAGAAAGCAGAAAATCGTGCGCAGAGAAATGAATGTATGGACCAGATTCATTTCAAGACTAATTAAAGATGATCTCCATATGAAAGCTTTCCGTCGCTCAACTGGTCGTCTTTTGACAACGCGCTTGAAGAAAATTAAACTCGACAGATAAATCAGCTTCATCGCTGGCACGCGGTCAACAGCCATGAACATATTCTTGTCACAGATAAGAAAATTTTCACTGTTGAATAAGTTTTCAATAAGCAAAACGACAAAATATATGCTAAAACTTTGTACCAGGAGGATATCTTAGAAGGCAATGTTAAGCAGTTGAGCAGTACTAACTTCACTGAAGAGCGTTGGATCTTTCAGCAAGATTTCGCTCCAGCCCATAAGTCAAAAACCACTCAGCAGTGGCTAAAAAACAATATTCCGGGGTTCATAGCCGCAAAAGATTGGTCGTCTGGAATTCCAGATCTGAATCTATTGGACTGCAATTTGTGGGCAGAATTGGAGAACATGGCCTCTCAAAGGCCTCACAGAAATTTGGGGAGCCTCAAACAATCTTTGGTTCGAGCATCGACGCTAATATCCAAGGAAAACGTGCGTGCTGCAATAACTGAATGGCCTAATCGTTTGAAGGCTTGTGTAAAAGCAAATGGTGACCATTCCGAATGAAAATTAAAAATTTGTTTCTTTAGTATTTAAATGATTGAATAAACTAACCGTACATAGCCATATTAAATAACTTAAAATGATCATCAGAATAAGAAAAGCTTTTACAGCGAATATTTCAATCTCTCTGATTTTCAGCCTCTCTGATTTTATTTCTTTATAACAAAATACTTTAAAATATATTTATAAGAAAATAACTAAGCTTACTAGTTACACAGTTTCCGTTCTAGGTAGCACGCGACCGTTTATTTGCGCACACTATGCTTCCTTTTGGGAATGCATTCTTCTTCTTCTTCTTACATGAATAGTTCAAATCAATGAGATGTTGGGTCGCAATATCTTATTGTACATAATATTTCATACTTGGGGTCTAAGTACTGCAGAATACCGCTAGTCATCTTATCCTATCCTTTGCACTTTCGTGGAATTTTTTATGGTAGCACTCTTCCATCAAAGTAGCTAGCGGTAGATCCTAGATACATAGGTAAACACAGAAAACTCATACAGGGCAGCCAGAATCTTTTCCAAAATACCGAGTTAAATATATTTTTAATGTCTAAAATCACTACCATACACTATTTTATTCTGCCTCCTTTAAGCATTTATCTTTTAGCGCATCCTGCTCCACATTCCTTATCAATTTAATGATATCAACGGTTGATCTTTTCTTTCGGAATCCGAACTTGTTTGATGATAGGTCACCTGAATCTTCTACGAACTTATTTAGACGTTTGTATATAAAACGCTCAAGGATCTTTCCCTCTGAGTCTGGCATGCAGAGTGGACGGAAAGGAGACCGATCGGTCAATGGTTTCTTGGCTTCGGTAATGGCATTCGATTCTTCCTTCTCTATATATATAGACTAGGGTGGGTCTTTTTAAAAATCGCCCATTGCTCTGTGAAAATCGTATTCTAGGGATCAAAATAAGAAACTTTGCCGAAGGAACCATACCTCTAAAACGAATTCTGACGTCCCCCAATTTAAAAATATCACCATGAAAAAATCAGCTAAATGGCTATGTTTTTTCTTTATTTTTATTTATTTATAATAATATTTATTATTTATTTCTAATAATATCTATTTTTTCTCTTAAGACATTTATTTAGTCAGAACATATTATTTAAGTGAGTTATAGAAAAGAAACTAAAAAGTTCGACCCAAATTGGGGGACATCAGAATTCGTTTTAGAGGTATGGTTCCTTCGGCATAGTTTCTTATTTTGATCTTGTATTTATTTACTCTAACTGTTGACCGTTACTTCGGATGCATTCTTGGAATCTGGCATCCGTACTCCGTATAGCTCCGTGGAGAATTGCTGTCGGGATGCCGGTAATCTCGCAAACGATACTTTTTTTGATGCCGGAATGTCGCTGGGTTTGTTCCATAGATTTTACTTTTGAAGTATCCTCACAGAAATAAGTCCATAAGGGTAAGATCGAGATGCCTGGATGACCAGGATATGTATGTCATCGAAACGGCTTATCAGTTTGTTAGGGAAGAAATCATGTAGTATCTCCATGGTCTCTTTGTCCGTGGGCGGCGTGGCGCCATTTTACTAAAACCATGTGCATGTACTGAAGGAAATATGTTCTCTCGTTATTGGCAGAAAATGATAGTTCAGCATGCGACGATAAAATATACCGTCCACATAAATTTCTTGCCCTCGACGCTTTTCAAACAACGATATCCGAAGATCAGCAACACATAACTTAATTATCCTTAATTCGCCTCAGGGTTCCATTAAATTTCTCTGTTATAACTGCCTTCCTTTTAATCGCCGAATTTATGTCCTTAAATATTATATAATACAATTTAATTTAGCAACCTGCGCTGCATTCTTCACTTCTTACAGAGAAGGAACTGCTACAAATTCTAATGTGAGTAAACAACACAGTAATAAATAAAAAAATACTCACTCTTGACATTACTTGACATGACAATACAAAATCGCCCTCGAAGGCCAAATCAGCCAAATTAAAACTGCTTACATACATACATATCTGCTAGCTATATGTAAACAAAAAAATTTCAACAATTATTTTTAATAACATATGCATGTATCTAAGTATCCATGAGTTCGATATAAATTCCGAACTTATTAACACATTGGTATTTATATAGATGTTTGTATGTATGTATGCCAATGTGAAATATGACACGAAAATACTCGAAGCACAAATAAAATAAAGTATTAGAATATGTTTACCTTGAAAAGGGCCCAACTCGAGTATGCAAAACGAGTATTCATCATATAGCGCAGTTCACAAGTGAATGCAAAGTGCACCAACAGATCGTCAAGTCAAAGCAAATGCCAAAAATTGGAGAGGTGAGAAGGTGGCAAAGATGGAAAACGGAAAGAGTGGGAGGGGATTTCCAGGCAATGCATTTGCGAGACGAAGATGAAGTAAGCACCCATTCACATGTGAATAATTTCGTGTAAATGTTCAAGAGGCTGGCGCTGCGAAGGTGAACTGCATCATGTTTTCGTGAAAACATTTTGTTATCAGGGTTGTTGTGTTTGCAGCTTTGCAATGTTGTTTGCTATAATTATTGGTAGTTTCTTTTGCGCTAATAGAAGAAAAAACTTACAATATTATCGACAAATACAACGCATTATTAACGTCATTATTCCAAATTATATTCAAATTGATTAGGAAAGGTAAATGACTTCGGTAAGGTGAACATCTTTTAATGGTCCAAGTGCCCGACTAAATGGATTTGGCTGCAACTGAAAAATTGTATATTTTGTATTTACAAATACGGCGAATTTGGAAATGCTTTATAATTAACAAATATATTAAATTAATTTATGTATGTGCCATCGAATGTAATGAAAACAAGCCGCACACACACTCATCTACTTCACACATACATATAAGCATATATTAGTGCCATTCCTTCAGTGCGATACCTCCCACACTCCAAAAATTATTTTTTTAGATAGAGTCGTAAGTACTTGGTTCGAGTCTCCGTGAAACACCAAAATGAAGAAAAAGTTGTTTCTAATATCGGTTGCCCCTCGTCAGGCAATGGCAAACCTCCGAGTATATTTCTGCCATGAAAAAGCTCCTCAACAAAAACTATCTGCCGTTCGGGGTCGGCTTGAAACTGTAGATTCCTCCATTTGTGGAACAACATCAAGACGCACACCACAATTCTATCTAGCCCATAAGGTTCGAGCGAGCGTATTGTGTGAAAAACTGAAGACCATCAACCAAATGATTGGACCTTATCAGTGTGGTTTTAGACCTGGGAAGTCCACCATGGACCAGATATTCACAATATGCCAAATCTTGGAAAATACCCATGAAAACAGAATCTACACACACCATCTTTTCGTCGGCTTGAAAGATGTACGAAAATAATAAACATTAGTTTTTTTATATAAAAAAAATTGGCGTAAGAGTATGCCATTATTAAAACCAATTTACTTGATTTGATTGATCCTATGGGTGAACGGAGACGTACTCGTAAATCGTTCGCGGTTTGACGATTATGAGAAATGTTTTGTGTGCGAAGTGTTCGGAAAGTTTGGCGAAAGTGTTCGGAAAGTTTGTAAACGTTCTTCCTACGCTCGCCAGGGTATACTGAACAAAAATCTGTAACACATGTTTACGCGTTTAAAACAAAAACCAATACGCCTTGTCTGGCTATTACACAACCGGTAATTGTGATCGATTTTACTTCTTTAGTAGAAGCGTAAGTTTAAGCTTGGGGAATATTGCAGTATTCAGTATTCGGTACTCAGTTTGACTTTTGAAGCTCTAAATTTCGAGAATAACACAGCTTCCACTCCTTTAATCAGCGCGGTGATTGGATCGATGTCTAACTTCATTGTCAGGGACAATTTTGATAATTGATCTGAGAAAAGTTTACCTCTTCGTCTTGACAACATTCGCAACCTGGGATCATTATTGTTCTGCCAAGCTAAACTAACCTAAGAAGTCGAGTATTCTATCGATAAATCCATCTAATTATAGTGATGCACCACCTTCAATTTATGCTGTGTGTTTTGGTTTTGCCCTATCTATGGTCAGCGTTGGTTGGTTGGTTGGTTTAAGGGTGACCCCGCATCGGAGTGCCACATAGACCGCAAGTTGGGTCCATTGTGTTTCCCTAAATATTATATGATTTCCCCACCTAACCGAGATTTTTATTATAGATTTTGGTCAAAGATATTATCTCGTTTCGAGAATTTAATGAGAGATTCGATTTTCAGGTCCGAGAGTACTGAAAGATTGTCAATTGTTGGATACCCTAGAAGAGCGAGTCGACTTCTGGCTAGGCCGGGACAACTGCACAGCAAATACTTCCTCATCTTCGTGCATGAGTGCCCAAAAGGCAGTGGCCGGTGATAAGAGATATTATATGCCTTAGTTCGTGTTTCGAAAAACTGATAAGGGTTTTTGTCTGTTTCAGATTGTAGGATGGCCAGATTTGTGTGGTCGTAACGCAAGTAGCTTCCACTCGCCACCTCCGATCAGCAATGCTGTGAAATTCTCGATCAATGATCATTTTACATGTTGAGAGCGGAATGTGGATTGTGGGTAAGTTACTAACACTTGATTGTGCAGCTCCAGCTCTTGCGAGCTCATCAGCTTTGCAGTTAACTTCGAATCCACTGTGACCCGGTATCCAGATAACTTGGACAGAATTCTGAACACTTATTTCGTTAAGAGGTAAGATACAGGATCGAACCATATCTGAGTGGGTATAAGAGGAGCTGAGTGCTGGAACGGCCGCTTGACTGTCCGTGAAAAAGCGGATATCCTCTAGTGATATTCTCTTTTCTAAGAGAGAGGTTTGACATTGCCTGCCTAGGGGTGACCGCTATTAGAAAAAACATTTGCTTTATTTTAGTTTTTCATGCACGGAGATTCGAACCTACGTAATCCAAATAGTAGTCACGCATCAAACCACGCTACGCAACGAACAAACATTATGAGCGAATTTGAAATAAGAAATGCCAAAAAATCATAGAACCTTTACTTTATTCACCGCATCCGGGTCCACGACACTTTCTCACTTTCCCCGAACATTAAGACAATGCTGGGAAGCGCTTGTAAAAGATGTTTCAAATCATGGAGAAAGCGTCGGTAACTATATGTGGACGAATAAAAGAAAACGTATGTGTTTTGTTAGAAAACTAAAGTCCAAAGTTCCTTTGTGCATATGCTATGGGACAATTCATAATGGGTTGACAGAATTTGCTACAAGCCAGCCTCATGAATGAAATCTTAGTCCATAATACACGGTAAAGGTTACCATGGTTAGTATTAAGTTCTTGAGCCTTTCCACCTGTCTCTCGATTGGTACCGGGTTCGATTTCCACTAAATAATATAAAGTGCCTTCTAAAGAGATTGTCCCGCATGAAAAGGATTTCTACCTTGAAAAAGCGTCTCATAAAAACACATCTTCCTTTTGAAGGCGGCATAAAACTGGGTCCCTTGATTTGTAGAACAACAGCAATGCGAACACCGCAAACTAGTTGGAGGCGCAGCTCAGATAAACCGCATCTATGACTTTTAAAAATATTTATTCTAGTTCTTTTTATTATATTTTTAAGAATAAACTTTTATCTACCCTAACTTGTGGTTTTAATGAAGTATTTCATTAGTCACAAACGAATTTTCTAGTATGAGATTAGGGTCAGTGCAAATGATAAGCAGGAAAAGCGTAAAAATTATAGATATCTACTTATACATACATACGCACATATGTACATCCGTACTTGGAAAACACATTTCGCCACATTTTTTCAGCAAATGAGCTGCACCAGCAAGAAGAGCAGTTCGGGCGTTTGCACTCGAAATTTTCTGCTACAAGTAAACGAAAATACCTCCACTAGTCTCCCACCATCGAATAGAGTGCACAAACATCACTAATGCCCACGTACCAGCCAAAGAGAAGGAAGGGAAGAAAGCAACGAGCGGAGCGATCAATAGAGAGCTGGAAAAGAATGCATAAACTTATTAACACTTATCGCTACACTACTGCAATATTTACACTAACAAACACAAAAGTTGTATAAGGCAGCAGCACACAATTAAGCATTTATTAGAAAACCAAAGCATAAAACGAAAATACTGAAAAAGCGAATAAGTAAAATAGTTTTCGTACGAAAAAACTTTGAGCAAAAACCTCGAACAAAAATATGAAAAACAATCAACCCAAACCATAACAACAACTATGTATTTAGATGATCAAATCGAGTTCGTTAAAAAGTTCATTGCACTTTGCGGGCGAACGCAACTGCTGCAACAACAACAGTGCCGACAGCCGCAATAAATGATAATAGCAACCAAAATTTCAAAAATGGCGCTATACGAACTAGAAATTCGACAATTCGGCAACAAACAGCTCGCAAATACAAAAAGAGCTCCAACAGCAAGCATAGATACGTGTGCATGTGTGCGCGCGTTTGTGTAAGTATGTGGCATTTAGCGTGCCGCACCGCTGTACCTTCGTGCACCAGCGTCCCCAACTACCCACACGACGTTCAGCGGTTTTCGAAAATGCAACATGTCCGCCAACGACGAACAGCGAACTGCAAAGTATACTACACATACACACACACAGCCACACTCGTTTTGCTGCTGTGCTGCTACAGTGCAATTCCGCTTAATCGCTAACGCCTCACTCTCTCTCCCATTCGAAGCTCAAACTTCATTCGCGAAGTTGAACGATCACTGCTCTTGATCGTATAAACACGTTGCACACGTTAGCTTTGTTGTTGTGCCTACTGGGCGCCATATTTATTTCGTTGGGAGCACACTCACTTGTTCATTTTACAAATACGTACCTACTTATATATAAATGTGCGTGCATTTGTACCATATACACACACACATGTTTGTGTGGGGGCCTGCATGTGCATACGTGTGTACTTGTCGAGAGAGACCACAATGTATGAAAAAAGTGGGGAAACAATGCTAGTGACAATGAGAACATGAGTAGCTAGAATGCTGGGGAAACTGCAATGTGGCTGAATACAAAGTGTATAACAGTTTTTCTAATCATGGACTCTGCCCAACAAGTTTTTATCATTCATTTGTATGCATGTTTGAGCATTCGTGTTTTCATATATTTGTTTTGTGCTTTTACGTTTTGCATGATATGTTATGCACGGACGCATATGCTTACATATGTACAAATATATGGGATTGCGAGTTTTTTGGTAAGCGGGCGAGCAATTATCAGCAAAGTAATAGAATAAATTAAAAAAAGAACTAGAAAAGGCTAGAAATTGCATTTAATTTGCCCAACATGCATTCATACATATGTACATGTATACACACAATTAAATAGATACATATGTATATGGATGCGAATGTACAAGTCAGGGCCGTAGAGAGCATATCCGGGCCCCAGGGGAAAATTGCAAATGCGGAATCTTTCTAATTATGTCTAATTCATATAAATACGTATAATCTCGAGTCCGGGCCTCTCGGAGAACTCCGGGCCCGAGGCAAAAAGCCCCCGATTCTCTCGTCGGGTCTGGTACAAGTCACTGTGGAAATGTGTTTCTATTAAGTTGTTTATACACAAAAAGTTCGCGCTATTTCCTTTTGCATACATGCATACATATACATATATTTTCTTCTTTCGCTAGACTGATCTATATACATATGTACATACACGAGTATATGTAAGTCTCACAAAAATGGGCAAACAAATTTGTATCAAAAGTTTTGAAGTTATTTTGTTTGAGATTTTAAGTCTCATTTTTGTCAAAGCTCTGTCGTGTCTCGAAGCATCGCGAACCCTTCTCTAAAACGACAAATATATAGCCACTTCGTAGTATTATTGTTTTGTTAAATTTACATTTAAAAACTTAAGTACTACTAAATAATTAATGATTGTTTTCGAACTGTTTTGGATGA
Organism: Anastrepha fraterculus; assembly: GCA_037575425.1. NCBI lineage: Eukaryota > Metazoa > Arthropoda > Insecta > Diptera > Tephritidae > Anastrepha > Anastrepha fraterculus. The sequence continues at coordinate 26,167 of JAYXIM010021936.1, read as the reverse complement.
ATTAAGATTTAAACAAAAACCTATATTTCGTTTTAATATATTCGTTGTACATATGTATGTATGTATACGAGTATTTCTGATTTCGTACTAAGGGTGACTTCGGACCATTTTATTTTGCCGCTGCTACTAATTTCGTACCCCAAATACTAACGGTCAATAATCATAATTCCGCGGAAGCAAATTTCTTTCATAGTTTTAAGAAATCTGTAAGCCATAGAGTCTTTGAGGATGACTGGAAACTAACAGCAAAAGTAACACATCATGTTACTAATTATTAGTTAGGGGAAAAAGAAATCCATTATTTTCTCGGTAGATGGCTGTAGTGATCGAGAACTCGTAAAGTATCAATCAAGTAATTTAAAGGATTCATCGTTATCAAGGAGATATTTTACGCTAAAAAAAATAATTTGCTGTTTTTTGTGTGTTACATTCTGTTGTGAGTTACAGGGTGTTAACAATGGAAGTCAATAAACAAATAATCCTGCACATTTTACAGTATTTCTTTGATCAAGGCGAAAATGCAAAACAGGTCGCTAAAATTGTGAATGGTGTTTATGGTGCCGATGCTGTGGCAGCTCATTACGTGCAAACTATAGTTTCGTCGATTACTTTCAGGTAATTTTGCTACTAAAGAAAATGTCGAAAATGTCGATAAAATCACAGTAATAATCGCAGTTGACCGGCATGTTATCGGTCGTAGCATCGACCAGCAGCTAAAGATCTACCATAAAACACTTTTAAGCCATTTCCGCAAAAAATTTACGCAAAACTAATGGATTTCTTTTCGCCATATTTAGTGAATATTGCATTAAAGCATTTTCATCTAGCCATCTATTGGAATATACGTGCTCATATACAGATTATTCAAAGGCTTTCGACAAGGTATCACACATTATGTTGTTGCGTAAATTAGCTTTGCTCGGATTTCACTCCATTCTCCTTAAATGGTTGCACTCCTACTTGAGGAACGGTTGTTGTGTTGTCTCGATTGAGCGTATATCCTCTAATTAGTTCATAGCCTCTTTTAAGGCATAACCCAACGTAGTATCTTAGGGCCACTACGAGGGGGTTCAATAAGTACCCGTGTTAGAAATGAAGACACATTTTTTTCAACATAATTCCCTTTTAGAAAGATACACTTCTCCCAACGCTCCGGCCATTTTTTAACCCTTCCAAATAGGATTTGTCGATTTGACTTCCTCGTTTGAACAAAATCTTTTTCCCGCGAGCCATTTCTTCATGTTAGAAAACAAGAAAAAGTCACAGGGAGCCAGATCAGGTGCCTATCTACGCCTTATTTGGAACAGGTTTCTGGTGTGTAATAGTTTCATCAACGCTGACAACTCGACGCAAAAATTCCTTCGGATCTCGCTTAAATTGCTCTACACACTGCTTGGAAGTTAACAGGCGCATCCGCTTGTTGTTGCTTGTGAGCAATCGCGGCACCCATCGGGCCGACAATTAATTCATCGCCAACTTATTATGTAAAATATTAATTGCCGTTCCAGTCAACATACCTAAGGCCTCTGCTACTTCGTGCACTTTCATTCGTCAATCATGATTTTTGAATGATTTCCTCGGTAACCACGTCTGTCGGGCGTCCTAGTCGCTCCTCATCAAAAACGGATGTTCACCCACGTTTAAATTCGTTGAAACAATACCTAACTGTGGCCATAGATGGCGAAGCGTCCCCATCAGATAGCATCCAACTTTTCTTTTATCACCTCGCATTCTTTCCCGTCCAAAAGCAAAAACCATATTGCTCTTTTTCCAACTTAGCTAAAATCACGAAACACGTCTTACTCGAATAGCTACCAAATCCAAACCAACCTATCTATCAGTCTGAAACTTGTTTTGCCGTCATTTGATAGATAGCAGCATACGATGCTAACACCAACTTCCCTACAGAACGCTCTCTGCCATCAACTCTGTCGGGTACTTATTGCACCGCCCTCGTATTTTGAGATCTATGTGATATAAATGTAAAAATATATTTTCATATCCCATTCGAAATTTTTAATGCAAAATGATAATTTAGTTTAAGACAGCATTTGTTCCATTATAATGAATATATTTAAAAATAACCTTTTCTATTTTTTTTTGTGCACAATAGTATAATTTTCGAAAACGAATTTTAATTGAAATAAATAATAGAATAATTTAATGTCATAAGTACCAACCTTTCGCAATGAGTTTTCTACACACTTCTCTCATTTGTGTGCTTGTATGTATGTATAAGAGTATATACTGTTACTTTTTTCTATTTCGGCTCGGCACTAAACCTTTTTCCTAATGTCATTTTCGCAGTTTATGAGGCATTACAATAAAATTGCTGTCACTGCATGGGTCGCGAAACGAAGAAGAATGAAAAACAAAATAAGCGCGTACGAGTAAAAGTAAATTTAGAGAAATTGTGAAGCGTACAGTTATTACTCATTGAAGGGAAAATGCAGTGCAGCAGGGTTACTCGCTGCGTGCGAACCTGCGTGCGTATTTGTGCATTGGGATTCAGTCGGTAGGTCGATGACTGTCACGACACCAAAAATAGCAGCAGCGAAATGTAGAGCAGAATTTTGACATTTTGTGCCAATATTCACTTCATTATTAAAAAAGAATAGTAGCAATAAAATGACCATTTTTTGTGTGTTTTACAATATGTTTTCGGCGGTTTCTTTACCTTCTCTTTTTTGCATATACATACACATATATCTAAATTTACAAATACATATGCATCGGTTGTAGATACTTTTGTCTGAGCGCAGGGCCATTTCTATCTTTTCATTGTCTTTTCCGCTGCGCTGATGTTGCACTTGAACGCGCAAGCAAATGGCATTTGTTTTGCTTCTCCGCGCTTTTCGCTAGTCAACCCAACCCTCCAACACACAATGCATATCCGGTGGGTATGACACTAGAGTGCGTGAATTTTTTTACGTAAATTGTGGGTAAATAACACAAATTACGACGGAAAACGAGAGCAGAGTTTTTATGTCGTTTGCGTTTTGGAAAAAATGAAAACGCCGGGAAAATTATATCTGAAGAGGAAGGGAAGCGAAATAAGTTATGAGCAATATTTTAGCTCACATATAATTTTATAAAATTGTGCGTGCACTTACATATGTATATAACACAGATAGTAAATGTACGAAAATATTTTTACTGCCATGTACGCTCTGGTGGTTGCCGCAAGATACCAAACTCAATCGGGCATAGTAGCTCCCACGAATGTTGGGTTTGTGTGTTGCTGTGCGCAGTAAGCTGTGGCTTAGCGCAAACTTCCTGTTTGCTGTGAAAAACGAAGGGAAAATTCTTCCAACATCAGCAAAAGCAGATACATAAATGAGTGTCAATTAATGATGCTGCTATTTGTTATTATTATTATTAATTTTTCTTTCAGATAACGAAAGAGAAACACTCTTTTTCTGATGAAAGTTTTTTAGATAGTATCCGATGCGAGTACAAAGAAACTAAGTTTTGAATCAAACTATTCAGTATTTGTGCGAAAAACAGTATAAAGACAGGATATAAAGTCAGATAATAAATGATCTTAAGAGTGGCACTTCATAAAAATTTCGCAGGCGTTCATTCTATAGTAATTTACGAAGACTTATAAGTAGATACAAGCAACAGCAATGAGTCGTAAAATTGGCGGCAGGCGCACTACCCATTATTATTGCAGGAGACGTGGGCTAGGGAATTGTGAAGCATATGAAACCTTACTTAGGGGGCTTCCCTTCTATAAACGTTCGCGTTGAAGCAGAGTGGACTAGTTATTGCTGGAACGATCGGAATGCATGTTTTTTTTTACTTTATTTTGTTATATTTAGTTATTGTTATTGCATTAATGTTCATGCTTTGTTTTTTGTTATAGTTGTTATTATTGTTGTAGCAGTGCATCAAGCCCTGCAGTATAGCGATGCAATCGATCATCATAATCTAACTCATCTAACGGTGGGTCCAGAAAACATGCTGTTTCGATGGGTTGGATCCAGAGGGAAAGAGGTGTAAGGTAAGTGGGTTTAAGAGGGCATGTGAATAGGTGGTTCTTTGTCTGCGGTGGGTGGTTGAACTCCGATGACGGCATTCGTGGCCGGGAATATAAGAAGGTGGTAGGAGATTCCCGATGAATGTTGTGTAATGTCTGTCTGTAGATGTACTCGCGTTTGATCCTGGATTATTTGTTATTATTTTCTAGTTTACACAGACAAAATTTAAATAAGTAAATTTATACTTGGATCCTTGGATACTGTGGGCAAAAAGTAAGGTGAATTTGGTTGTAAAATGAAAAATCTTTATTTATTCTTGTAAATCAATTTCATCCCCTTCAAAATAATCCCCTCTCGATGAAATTCACTTATGCCATCTGGTATCTTATCCATCACTGACGTGGCGAAAAAGTACGCCATGGCTCACAGACAACGTTTAAGTACACATGTCAACGCTGAAGCATTGGCTTTGCTTCAGCCAAATACTCATCGTCGGCGGCTCAAGCGTAAAACAGTTTTAGACCAGATGGGCACCCAGTAGCAGATGTACCTTATATATTTATACATTCATAATGAATTTATGAATATTGAGGCATCTTAGTTTTTTTCCTTTTTTAATATATATGTTCAATAAAAATTGCTTGTTAGTATCTTTATCTCGTTGTACTAGTTGTAATTTCTAAACGTTATTCTGCTTATACTTTAAGATGCGTTAATAAAAAAAAAATAAAAAAAAAAACTTATGCCAACGATTTTTCCAATCCCCGAAACATGCCAAATAGTCCATTTCCGGTATAGCCATCAGCACCTTCTCCGATTCAGCTTTTATCTCCTCAATCGACTCGAAACGCGGTCCCAGAGTGGTCTCTTGAGTTTGGGGAATAGCCAGAAGTCACACGGACCCAAATCAGGCGGAACGATATGCGTGGAATTTTTGGCGAAATGGTCACGAAGAACGAGTGCAGTGTGAGACGGTGCATTATCGTGATGCAAAAACCAAGAGTTGTTGGCCCATAATTCTGGTCCTTTTAGACGAATTGCTTCACGTAAACGAAGCATAACGCTCAAATAATATTCTTTATTAACAGTTTGGCCAGGTGGAAGGATATAATAGTGCCACCACGAAAATCGAAAAAAACTGTCATCATGAACTTTATTTTTGAACGACTTTGTCGTGCTCTTTTCGGTCTGGCCTCGCCTTTAGCACGATATTCGTTTGATTGGTCGGTTGTTTCAGGGTCGTAAGCATAAATCTAAGTCTCATCTCCCGTAATGATGCATTTGAGCTTGTCATGATAGTCTGAAAGCATTGTTTTACATACATCAACGCGACGAATTTTTTCCAAAAAATTTAGAGTTTGCGGTAGCAAACGAGATTTGACTTTTCGTAGGCCCAAATGGTTTTCACAGATCCTTCTGATATTCCAATCATATCAGTAAGGCCTTCAACAGTCAACCGACGATTTTTGAGCACTAACTCCTTCACTTTATTGACTTGTTGGTCATCTGTTGACGTCGATGGTCGTCCGGAGCGCTCCAAGTCATCAACACGTTCTCGACCCTCTTTGAAGTCTTTGTACCACTTATAAACCAAATGCCTTCTGCAACATGCTAAACGTTTCCGCAGCCGAAATTTCATTCCGCAAACAAAATTTGATGGCTCTTCTCTACTCAATCAAATCAGACATTGTAAAAATCGAAAAATGCACTCTTGGTCGTTTGGTAAGCACAAGCGTAAATATATTACTGATAATGGCATTCACATGAAAGTTGGCCCAGATGTTATTAACAGTGCTGCCAATTCATGAAAAAAACTACTAGAGCGAAATTTTAATCCCGCGAAGTTTGACAAATAAATTCACCTTACTTTTTGCCCACAGTAATACATATTCTCATACAAAATATATGTAATATATGTAATTTACTCATATATTAGCATGTTCTATATCCAACGCCAGCCGCCGCGTAGATACGAATCTCCGTGCATGAAATACATACCAAAACGATAGAAAAAGTTCTTTCTAATAGCGGTCGCCCCTCGGCAGTCAATGATAAACCTCCGAATGTATTTCTGCCATGAAAAGTTTCAGAAAGAAAATGTCTGCAATTCGGAGTCGGCTTGAAACTGCAGGTCCCTCCATTTGGAGAACAACATCAAAACGCACGCCACAAATAGGAGCAGGAGCTCGGCCGAACACTCAAAAAGTGTGTGAGATCTCGGTAATTTTAAGCTTATAATTTCTTGCGAAGTAGATGAAATGGATACTACTTTACCATTGCAGCAAGTATTGGGCGATTCAAGGGTCATGCACATCTTTAGCAACAAGTATTTGTGTTATGTAAATTATTTTCAGACGTTTTGTACAACGGCTTTAGCAAATTTAGTCATGGATAGTCAATTGAACAACACTTAAAAGTTATCCAAACGTTTCATGAAAATGATCGTTCTGCAAGAGGTGCATTTCGAACATTGCAAGCATAGTCCTAACAGTCTAAAAGGCACTAAAATACAACAAAAATTATATTGAGAATTATAGACCGATTTCCATGCTAACCACAGTTTCTACCCTGTTCGAGTGCATAGTTAAGAACAAAATATACTCTGCAGTTAAACATATGCTCCATCGCAATCAACTTGGGTTTGCTCCAGACAGATCTACGTTAATTAATTGAGTTGCCTTTACGGAGGCCTGTTTGTATACCTTTTGTAGGGGTTTTCAAATGGATGCAATATACACAGATCTTTCAAATACTTTTGATAGAGTATCTCACCCAATATTGATAGCTAAACTTGACGTTGATGTGTGCGTAATCGTTTGTTCCTCAAATTTCACAATACTTCTTATGCGAAAGTTTTCATATTGTTTCTGCATCTTATGGCCGTAGACAGCCCTCCAACCACTTCAAGGGTAATTGAGTCCTGCAAATCTAGGTTGTACTATGTCGGTAGACACACAATCCTGATGCTAACATGGGTCCCGAGAGACTTGGGTATCACGGTTAAGAGACCTCTGACTCTTTAGCTAGGATGGGCTCTGAGGCCAACTTCTTTGTCCCGGAGCCCGTTCTGCCACTACCTTCTGCATCCATCACAGCCAAGGTTAGCAAACGGGTTACTTCAACCCACAAGTGAGCTTGGCAGGCTGAGAGAAGCTGTAGATGGAAGCGAAGGTAGGCATGTCAGACAGTGCACTCTTCCCAGCATGTGAAGACGAGGATCAGACGGCGGACCACTTTCTGTGCGTCTGCCCAGCCTTCGTTCGAATCAGGATTGAGGTCTTTGGCACTGATGTGTTAAGAAGCGACCGCCTTGGCTCCTTGGCATCACAAAATCTACTCAGATTTCTTCGGAGGTCGAGTAAATATAAAGAAAATTAAAAAGGGAACCCGAGTGCAGTACAATGAACTTAATGTTGTCTGAGTGCTGTACTTGCTAGTTGTCCCGACAAATAAAAAAAAAAAAACATCTTACTGCATCACAAACTCGCCGTGGAGAGTGGATTAAGAGACCTGGGTACCTATTTTGTCTCCAGACTGAACTTCACTAAATCGTCTGCAATGTTGGCCTTTAATCGTCGAAATTGTTCTTCATTTTCTGATCCCTATACACTCAAATTGTTGTATTCGACCTTAGTTCGGTTCAGGTTAGAGTGCGCGATATTCGTTTAGAAATCATTTCATGCAGTCTACTTTTAAATTAAAAAAATGTAAACCTTATTTAATCTTTATTTTGACTTTCACGCGCTCCATTGCTTGTTTCTTGTGTACTGAGTACTACTAAAACTGCGGTATTAAGTATTTCCATTTTATAATTATTAAAAATAAATGTAGGCAGAAATTGAAAATAACGGAATTACTTTTTCCATTTTTTTAAATTCAGATGTAATAGAATTTACAAAAACAAAATAATACCTGTTGAGTAATCGTAATTTCTTAAGTTAAGTTAGGCTTTCCCTAACTGAGTTTTTTGAAAAAGTGGGAAATAAATAGCATTTGCAAACTATTATATTTATGCGCATATGTATGTATGTACAATTACATTCAAAACCTCCCGGAAGCTGTAGAATGTGCGCCTATTTGTAGGCGACTTTTCGCATGCAAAACCAACTACATCAACAAAGCGGGGATAGCCAGCTGTTGAAGCTGTAAAAAGGAAATTTTTATGCACAGCCTGTACATAAGTACTTACATAAATACCACAACATAGATATATGTACATATATACATAAGTATGTCCCATCAGAGCCAACTTGAAGATAAAATTGAATTTGCGGTGTACAAAAATAAACCATGACAGAAAAAAATAAAAAAATACTTCAAAGTGTCAACACAATACCCCCTCCAGTTCTGCGCACTCGCACAAGCTCACACATACATGCATACATTGAACTCATCAGTGCTTTTATAAAGTAATTTGCCTATTTATGTGGCATCAAATGTGGTGTTAAAATGCATTGCACAGTGATCAAAATGCCCAATCTACAGACTTTTAATTCAAAACTTCAGTATTCGAATCCTTCCATTGATTAACTATTTATAAGTGCTCGTACATAGCTCACTGAGTATTTTGATAATTTACAATTTTGTATTTTATATGTGTACGTATATATAATTGGCGCTTACACCCTTTTGTTTGGCAAAAAAATGAATCGAAAATTTAATAATTTTAGCAAATTTTCATAACAAGTGAAAAGAGGTCCTTCTGAGAACTTTGCTTTTCCTTACAGTTCATCATTCGAAATAATTATCGTTAAGCCTCGACGTACTATAAGTTGGCGCAAAATTAATCACCTAATCGGATATTTATAATTTTTGCAAATGGCGTCGTACGTCTATTTGAACTAGACAACGGTAATTAACAAACAGACAAGCAATGGAGCGTGAAAGTCAAAATAAAAATGTCCATCACTCAAAATTACTATTTTTATTTAGTAAAAACGGGAATATTGTTTTTTGAATAACCAATAAAAGTATTGAAAAAAATCAGTAAAAGAAATGGATGATTAATTTTGCCCCTGTATACCTCAAATATGAACGAGACGTTATCAATAAAACGGTCCGCAGATGACATATGGCAAAAATAAATTTTTTGTTTTTTGGTAGGACTGTTATAAGCTTACATGGCAAATTTCAGCGTGATATGTCACATAGTTTGTTTTCTGTGCTACTGTAAACAAGTCAAGCTCGAGTGTGTTCTTCGAATTTAGCGCTGGAAATTCAAATTGAACAAAGAATTTGTTTGAAATTTTGTTATTCCAACAAAATTTCGGCTTCAGACGCCTTAAAAATGTTGCAGACAACCTATGGGGACTCTGCTCTATCGCTTGCAGAAGGTACAACAACAAATTGCTTATTTTCACTACTACAGACATTTTTTAACAAAAAGGAACTTAGAAACTATAATGCTGCGGTTGATAATGTTACGTATTTTAGAATCGGGGATCTATCTTCTATCCCCCACACACCAGTTTCTTCCCATGAATCTACAGGAGGGATGCGAAATATCCCTCAAGGGACAAAACAACTAATTGAGTTGAGCGTGCGGCAGCGATACCATTGCAATTTTAAAAATAATTGAGGTGTAAAGTATACAAATAAGATGCAATTTTTAATTTTTGTTCTTTAAGGTTATGTATTGCAGTACAATATCGAATATACCACTATTTTTACAAATAAATTTATAAAAATTATGTGGAGTTATAACATAAATAATTGAAGTAAGAAAACTTAATTAGCGATGTTTCTTATTTTTATATTGCTTTAATAAAATAATTTATTGATTAATAATTTAATAAAAAGTGAGATTAATAAATTTTCTTCACTAATACAGGATCTGTCTACGTTCAAATACTCTAAAAAAGTCTAAACTTTTGCAAAGCAGGAAGTTTTCTTACTTAATTCTGATATCAAATTAGATTAAGAAATGTTGACCCTTGTATCCGAGCTTCCAACTGCTCATATGTATATATAGACCAATTTAGTTATTTTTAGAATATATATTAATTACATAAGAAGTAATAGTCGACATACACAAACATACATGGCCCGATTTGATTCAAATATATTGGATGCTTGACCGAGCTCCTGCTGCTATTTGTGGTATGCGTCTTGATGTTGTTTCACTATTGGAGGACCTACAGTTTTAAGACGATTCCAAAGGGCATATGATTTTTAGAGAGCTTTTTTACATGGCAAAAATACACTTCGGAGGTTTGCCATTGATGTTTCATGCACGGAGATTCCACCCTGTGCACTTCCGAATGGTAGTCATGTACCAACCCATTCGGCTACTAGATACATTGTTGCGCATGAAAAAATTTTGTTGCTGAGATGGCGATATTTAAAAACGATCTGATTTATCAAAACATAGTGCTTTTATCTTTTTCAATTTTGGCCGCCTACAAATGTTGCATTTGTTGGTTTTTTAATTCAACATGGAGCACAATTTTGAAGTAAAAAGGTATTAAAATTGTAGGTTGAAGGACTGCTCTATCTTGTATGACCGATCGTTACCAAAGTAAGACAAAATGTGTGAAAAATAAGTTCTTAAGAAAATTTCCACAATCTTCTATATAATTACACTTTCTGTTATTTGTATTGCTCGGTATTGGCTATTTATTTCCACTGTGTATGGGTGTTACTGAAGTGAAAAATTCTACATTATGACAAGTAGGGCAACATTAGGCATTCCATAGCTGCAAAGGTTTGGGATTTCTTATGGGAGCATGCGGAGCCGTTATAATAACATATGAAGCATACATGGCTTGAATATTCTTGCCACCATTAACAACACCTTAATCACCCACTCTCTTCAAACATACGCCACTACATAAATTCCAATTTGCCGCTCCGCAAATCCACATACTCTGCGCTTAACAAGCATTCTGTGCCTACACTACACTTCATTTCACTTTACCAAGCAACGCATACCCACCCACCGACCATTTTGAGTTACATGTCTACCCCATGTCCCATATACAGCTTCACACGCACGGAACTAACAACCATTTCGCAAGCTCCGTGATTTTGGCAACCACTATTTATGCATACGTATGTGTGTATGTCAGTCACTGTCCTGAGCAAAACAAGTGGTGGAGGTGAAAATGCGTAATTCCGCTGGCTGGGTCCCTTTCCAACATTGAAATGAACTTAAAACACTCTTGTGAAGTGAGGAAAAAACATCTTTATGACGAGACGTATGTTTGGGGTCGCGACTGCGCTGGGAAATAGTGCCGAAATACTACGGCAATGTGTTCTCAGATCCAGCACAACAGCAACAGAGATAAAAGGAGCTGAGTAAACGCGTGCTCTGCATGCCGTAATCTAAATCAGAACATTGGCGCGTACACACACATACAAACAATCAAACATCCGTCAGAAATGTGTATGTGTGTACATACTTTATTTTTTTTTCATATGCAAATTTGCGTCTAAGAGTGGTGTAGCAACCAATGTGGCAGAGGGGGCTTGTGCGTGTCAAATCAGCCGTTCCTCCATAAACTTAAGTTCGAACACTATGTATGCATGTATTTCGTACATTTCAAAGCAGAATTTCAAAAGCAGCTAATTTCTAATAGCGGCAGTGCATTTCTGCTATGAAAAAAATTGCGCAAGAAAATAAAAGAAGTAAAGCACAAACTGTTGAAGAAGTACGGCCAAAACCCTGCAGAGATTCCTGCGTACCATTACTAATAAAAGCAGAATTTTAGTGGTGTTCGTTCGCTCTGCGAAATTATGGGCACATCCCAACACAGCAACACACATAAATGGATATGTGCATGCACTTGTATATTCGTATGTACTGTTACGAGCCATTTTCCTGACTTCATTGTGATATTGAACAGAAATTGGTTTCACACCCAAACGATTTCGCAGTTATATAAAGCAAATACAAATTGAGCTTGCAAGTGGGGCAAGATTAAGTCGTGTTGTATGATATATAATTATAAAATTAAAATAAGCAATCGTTCACTTAGTAACAAAGGTTCGAACTCCCTTAACTGGATGTGCAAAAATCAATATTTGGTCACTTAAAATATTCATCAAATGCAAATAAAATCTAACTGAGTTTCATACCTACCCTTATATCGGCAAATACTATGGAAGAGTGTCTGCAGCGCCTTCATACATGAGGCTAAAATATCTTTTACTACGAAGCAATCATTAAAACTGTTATAATGTTGACTCTTTTTTTTAAGAAAAACTAGAAATGATTACCAAAATCATTATAAAATAAAAAATATTAAAATCAAGGTTGAACCATATTTTTTTAATTTCTTAGATATTGTATAATTTACTCAGAAACATTAACCAATTTTTAATGTTCATTCCGTTGTTGGGCAATGCATTTTTTGTGTTATATTTATATTAAATTTTCCTTGACCAAAATACATAAATTAAAGAAAAAATGTCTACGAGTTTAAGCTATGAAAGTTGAGACTATTTCAAGCGATAGAACTTAAATATCCATTTTGCTCAATGCTAACGATTTTTTTTTAATTTCTCAGTAGCTTTTCAATGAAGTGGAAATTAAAAAAATCTAATGGAATGCAATTTGCTCCGATTCACTTTCATCTCTCGATGCCATATCCAATATCGAAAACAATGATTACTATCCCAGTTCTATTCGTAGTATTTTAAAAACAAAATACCCAAATATTTTACTGATATGGTCCCCAGGCCATGCCCTTATAAAGGGTAACGAATTTGCTGATAGCACAGCTAAATACGCCACCATAGCTCCTGTATTAACAACTACTAATCTAAATGGTAATGATAGAGCTGAATTTCTCAAGAAAAAATCCATAAAACAATATAAATCTGAGACTTGGCAAAAATGCTCAACTTGGTACAAAGCGCAAAATGTTAAAAAGCTTGATTTAAGCTACCTCCTAAAACACGCTAACCTTTCACTTTCTAGAATGGACCTTGTTAAACTCACGCGAGTACGTCTGGGCCATTCAAAATTAACCCATAATCACCTTATCGACAGCAATACCCCCAGAACATGTCAGTTGTGTAACTCCACCCCGATCTCCATTAATCACGTTATGTCCGAATGTTATCCCTTCAACTCACTAAGAAACCATATATTCCATAACACCGATCCCATTCAATGCATTTCCAACGCCACAATCGATAATATTAAAAAAAATTATAGCTTTCTTAAAAATATCAAAATTATATTGCGAAATTTAAACAAACATGTCGAAAAAATATATTATATCTCCTAATTTGTAATGAAATTCTAAACGACGCATAAGCACTTAGTATTAAGCATTAATTAAACACTAATTTTACATCATAAGAAGAAGCTGAAGGCCTTAGCAGCCATAGCTTTCCTAACTAGTCTTATAATTTTAATTATAAGCTTCAGTTTGTAATAATAATAATAATGGAATGAAACTTGTTGTCTGATTTTAATTTCTGTAGTTAAATCGATTGTGATGAAAACTTTTTTTAAAATAAACGCTTCTTCTGAAAACAATAAAGTCACTGTGATTATAATAATAATTTTTTTCACTGTTTTTCTGAAACAATAAAGAAATTCCAATTTTCACTTATTAAACAAAAGTGCATAAATACTTAATAGGTGTAAAATCTGAAGAAGTCCAAATCTTTGAAAAAAAAAAATAGTTAAATCTCATCTAGCTTCTAACTAAAGTTGCTCTAGAGTGTTACGCGCTCTAGTGGTGGGCATAGAGGAATAATAAATGAGAAGTATATAGTATGCAGCTGTGGCTGCGGCTTTCTCTGTCTAGTTTCCGAACTTCGGTCGCCTAATATTTTACAATCATACCTTGATTCGTTGGACGTTTCATGTGTTACTTCTTTGGAGGCATTTACATATAGTATTTAACGGGCAATTTTGTATTACCTTTAAATATTACTTGCTTGCAGTATTGATATTCTTAAATATTCCGTTTGATTTTTTGTGAAAAAATACGTGAAATGTAATTTGTTTGTGAATAATAACGTAGGCTTATGAAGGCGTATTCCATGACATTTCAAGTGTTTAATGCCGAAACATTTTCTGGCACTGCTAACTTCTTCCGGGAATTATTTTCCCACATAAATGTAAAAAAAGTTATTTTTCAAGTACAGGATGTATTTCAGCATAAAGTCCTTAATAAATGCTTGAAAAACAATATGCATAAGCAATCAATCTTTATAAATCTCTTACTATATATTGATATATTTGTATAAATGTTAAGCACTAAGTTCACATTATTAACTTTATTAAAATTATCAAGATTTGCTTCTTTTTAGCGATACGTGCTTATGGAATTACCTGAACTAAATCTTTTTTAATAATTTCACTATTTTTATAGATTTTTTTACCTAAACATTAGATTAGAGTGCTTTGAGCCTGTAGTTGGGTATTTTATCTATGATACGAGGTTAAGGATGCTTCCAACTATAAACGGTCGTTACAAGCAAACGTTCTCATCGACTGCGTTCACGATTGCTTCTCTTTGTATGAATAAAATTTTTTACGTTAGCATTACTATTCCATGGATTTAGAATATAACATTACTTTTAATTTCCTGTAAACTCATTAAAGCCCTTTTGTTAGTGATATCTTTTCAGTGCCAAATACATGCGAAACCTACAAAATCGGTGATTCATATCTAATTGGAATAAAAAATAGTTGCGCTTAAGAATAGTTGAGTGAAATACCCGCAGAAGTAATTTTTAATTTCATATTCATTGCAAACAAAAAAATACAAATAGTAGACAGAAAGGGTAAAGAATGTTTATATTTTTGCGTATTACTCCTTTTGAAGAATCTAAGAAGCACACACTCCCAATAAAGCAGTGCCAAATCTTTCTCCTGTATAATTCCACCATAAGTGATAGACATACTTGTTAGATAGGATTAATCCAGACATTTTGTCTATTGAAAATTTAATGAAATTAAAGAATAATTACATAATAATTACATAAGTTTATAATCCTTCACCTTTATCGTTTATTTTATTAAAATTTCCTTATCTTTTGAAAATTTCACGTTCATACATATGTGTGTATGTACATATCGCTAAAAACTAGCATTAAAAAAGTTTGACCAGCTTTTGGATCCGATAATAACCGATAAATAAAAGAAACCAAGTAAACTTTAATACATACGAGTAATTGCTTTAGCTTCCTTTCTTTCTCTCTTCCTTTGGATCCAAGTTATAGGAAACTAGAGAGCAACTGCTCGATAGATGAACTTGCCAAGAAAAGTACGACTGAGCTCATTTATCTTGGAAAAATATGCCAAACAGCTCCTTAAAATTTAACAGTGAATGCACATTTAGACAAGCTGGTGAAAGTGAGGCCGGATATTCAAGCAAACGGAATAAATGGAATCAGAAACGATCACAACGTACGCATCTTTCCAAATATTTTTAGAAGCTAATTGTAGATGCAATAAATATTTCTTGCCACCCCCAACGTAGTGATGATGGAATAAAAGAACAGCCTACGTTAAAATCACAAATTTAATTTATTTAAATATAGTATTACAATAGTGGAAATAATAGCAGCGAACGCGTGTGAAGCCTCTAAGTTGAGAAAGCTTTTAGAATGTTTGCTATAACACTGCCTGAGCCATCAATACTCGTAGGTAAATGATGACAAGAATGATAGAATACGAGATTTGGTCATCCGAAGAAAAATTGTGCGAGGTCACAGAGATTTTGCCAACAGAATTTTGCCCGCTCATTTCACACGTATTCCAAACAGTCCGTGTTCAAACGGCAACAAAGTAATATGGGCAAGGCCTGCGATGATTTTGTCCTACATGAATAACGTAATCTCAGTTTTTATCGACTTTTGTTGTAAACAAAGCGCTGTCCTCACATTTATTACGTCATCAAATCGGATGATTTAGCATTCTGTACTTCGTGGAATATTGAGACTCGCTAGCGGTAGATCTAGTGGAGTTTTATTTTACATCAACCAAGGCACAATAAACAGGTAAGTGCAATAGAGCAAAAAGAGCAAAAGCAATGTATAAGTATTTTGTTTTTACTTTTGTCCATGTAAAAATCTATAAACAAAGCTTAACTGTTTGGAGTACCTGAAGCAAAATTTTGCAATGTAGAAACCAAATAGAAAACATTGCAGCTCTATTCTTACAACCTGTTTTATGTGCATTGAGAGAGGCTTTCACTCTCGTTTTACTATAAGACGGTAAGTTAAGTTAAAAAAAAAAACAAAAAAAAAAAACGTATACGAAGTAAAACTTGTATTAATACTTTTTTGATAAACAAAGCTACATACCTGTTATTGTATCTGGGTCCGATTCTCTGAAGCGAAGCACAGAACGCGCTTCCCCGTGCCTAGTTATATCGACAGGTGCCTTCACATGGGGAATCGGTATCTGGGATCACATTATAGCTAGTCTAAATCAAATAGATCCTGATGACTCAAGATATACGACTAAATCAAATTTTTTGTTGATCAATAAATATCATCAGGCTTATCTTTATCTATATCTTGATTATTTTATGGAAGACGTAATAGACTTCAGTTCAAGCGACCACTTTCCCTTAAAACTATTCACTAAAGCGCAGCATAAATACGACTGCTATGAATAGCAGTTTATAAGCCCAAACTCTGTACCACCGTATCCCTGTAGGAACATTGATCAATACCGAAAAGCTCGATCCTTGTCAATTTAAACCCATGAATAGTTTGCAATTCTTCTCTTTTCTGTATGAGAAACTAACAAAGAACCAGAAAGTATTATTGTCTCCTGATATAATTCGGCAGATGAGAACTAATACTTTCTGCATATCTTTTCGATAGTTCCGCATCAGTTAAATTCGGTGAATTATAAATTTGAGAAACAAAACTAAGTAATAGATCATGCAATTATCGCTAAAGCAATATTTAATGAGGTAGAGCATTGGCGTATCATTCAGAAGATCCTGGGTTGAATTCTTGGAATAAACAACTAAAATTTCAGATTTTTATTTAAAGTTGCTATTCGCATTCGATTAAAATTCAGATGAGATGGAGTAACTAATTATAATGTTTTCGCAAGTATCGTAGTATTTTTCAACCGGAGGAGAACCACCAACTTACTGTGTGGGAAGCAATAGCCACGAAAATCGTCTTCTCGCTCGAGTGATTGTTTTTTGGATATATTTCACTTTGACACTGTCTTACCGCAAAGGTAAATTTCACTGCTGGCAAAATGAGTAGCGAAGTGGTTCGCAATTGACGAAATTGTACTAGTTCTTAGCCAGAAATTTGTTTTACTAGGTAAAGTTTTCCCTGCAGGCACATTATCGTTATCAAAACGGGCTCTTTACGCCAACACAAGATTAAATTTAGCACAACTTTGCATGCGTGTCCTCGAACGCACAAACCACGAGCACAAAAAACAAGGGCGGCTTCGCAAAGCCGGATGGGATGGAGAATGCCAAAAGTGGTCCACATTTGAAGTGTTTGCGCCTGGTGGCTGCCGCTGCTGTTTTTTACATGCGCCTGTCAAACTCACTTTCGCTAAATTTTAAAAAGCTAGACAGTCGAGAAAAAACAGCTAAGAAATTTTCTAAATGTGTACGGCTACAATAATAAAAAATCCACCCCTCACAACCAGAACAATAGACTACACACAAACTGAGCGTCAGCAGAGGGGAGCAGGCTGTTGAAGAAAGTGGAAAAAGCTGTTTACGTTTTTTCGTTACATGTCAAACACATACACACGTAAATATATGTATGATTAAAGTATATGCTGCACCTTCCTGCCAGACGTCTTTTTAGCATAAATATCAGCAAAAACAACAAAACCAGAAAAAAAGCAAAAAAATACAAACGGTGATAAATGAAATTATTTCAACCCTCCAGAACCAGCATGGGTTCGGAAAAAGAAAATTTGCATGACACGCAGAGAAAAATGCGAATTGAGGAAATATTCCCGATACCTACAAATAAACCGCACACGCATGCCTTCGAACAGCAAAAGCGTAAGGGAAAAACTGTCAAAGCGTTAAATTTTCAACCCTCAAAGTGCCAACCCCATACCCGGAGGCAACATTGCGGATTTTTTCAACTTCATTCGAGAGGGTTGTTTGCCATATGGCGTTACGTGTGGCATGTAGCATGCAGTAAATAAACGTAACTCATTGCAAATGCATCGCTTTTGCCTGGCATTTGGTTTTGGATTGGAGGGCACTTTGCAATTTATGGCGAACTTTCAGGCATACGACTTTCATGTTCGTTTGTATTTGTCGAGTTTTGCTTGGCGATTCTGCAATGACAGTGAATTTGCTACTGTCGAATGGTCACCACTTTGGAAAAAATTTGTGACTGAGTAGGGTTGGCATTCTCCATTTTATTGTTTTTTTTTTTTTTTGTATACGTGAGGGGTTGCAAACGAGACCTTCAGCTATTCTGGCACCTCCAACGCCACGAAGGAGGAGCAGTAAGCATCGATATCTTCAATATATTTTCAAAATTTTGTTTCTGATTCGCTAAATGATAGGGTGGTTTCGCAAATAAATTATCTGGCAAACTATTCGACATACCAAAAAAATGGCGTCGAAGCGATGAGCACAAAAATTTATTAGAAGAGTGGAAGATAAGAAAACCCGTTGCAATCCATAACCAATCGATTCTGGCTGGGATCTATAACTTACGATTGATAAATGACATTTTCTGTACCCATTTACAGTTACAGATTTTCGAACCCTTTTAGGTATAATTTGGTCTGTACTTTAGCGCTTTTAACGCCGCTTTGCATCTCCCACAGCTTTAATTAAATATCGTTTTTTCACATAAAATTGATCATTGATATAATCTTGCAGAAAGCAGTACAAGAGCGTTAAATCTGACGATATTTCCAAATCGCTGCAGACTATCGTGAAGTTATTCTCTCCGGAGATTTCATTTGCAATAAATTGATTGTTTCCTTGGCCGCTCACATGTCACACCATCTGTTTGAAACGACATATTGTCAGTATTCATGGCATCAATAATAGATAAAATACAATAATCATTACCACGATTTGCTAACGGTTGGCGTTTTTCTGACTGCATTTTGATCTTCCTCAAAACGCGAATGGCGAATTTTAATTAAACAACCGTAGCGAGTATTCATTGGTGTTTTTGTTTTGTACTGAGCTAGTCGACTCATATTTTCCATAACTTTTTTAATTTCGTGCTCTATTAAACTATTATAACGACCGCTATTGGCGAGATGAAACTTTGACAACTTTACCATTTTCGTAGTGAATTTTAATTAGTCATTTCGAAATTTGTTAATTTTCTAATCCACTTCTGTCGATAGAGAAACTATAAAACTATATGGTAAAAACTAAGCACAGAATAAAGAATCTAAACCTCGAATGCTTGAATATCCCTCGTACTTTTTATTCACAGATTTATTGAAAAGTATTGCAAGCAAAAATTAAAGAATATGAGCTTAAAAATAAAACAAGTTTTTTCATTAAATATAATATCTTTGAACTTAAACCCACATACCTATTGCAATGATATTCCAATAATACCGATTTTCCGTGAGCTCTGCAAACAACTGTTCTACATCTCATTGTTGAATTGCTAAAGTAAGCGGCACTAACCGCAAATCAATAAAACGTGGTGGTACTAGACCAACAACAATATTTACATGCATTTGTTTCTGCAATTTGGTGTTTTGAATGTCAAAATTTGCCGCAGAATGCAAACAAATGTAATATAAAGCAACAACAAAGAAGTAGGCCTAATTGAGAAAAAAACAAAAAAAAAACACCAAATCGCCAAATCTATTGATCCTTGCGCCGAAACCTAGAATAAATTCGGCTTAGCACTTACTTTATGAACAATTTTTTCGATTCATCTGACATGTCTATGATATATTATATGTAGATAATTTTAAGTTTAGTCAAACTTGCATTTCTGGTGTTATTGCACTTCCTGAACGTCCACCAAGAATAATAGAATATAATATTGCATCAAGGGCCGTGACGTCTAAACAGAAAATAAAGAAACGAAAGGAGAAGGAAGAACAAACGAAAGGAAGTGAACAGTCAAGAATTAAAAAATAAATAATACGCACATACATTTGCACACAAAAGTTTGTTAACTTTCTGCACTGACGTCACACAATTATCAAAATCGCCAAGAACAAACTGGCAGTTTTCGGAAGGCGCTACCCTACTTTCTTTATTCCCGATATCGTATGATCACGTTTGAATTCCAAACCCCATCGATTGGATATGAAGCACAGATTCTTTTAACATCTTCACTATTTCTTTTACGAATTTCTCTTCGCTGATAAACCATCCGAAACCATCATTACACGATATTCGGTTGTTTCCATTAAAAAAGAAATACCCTGAGCTGTCAAATTCAAATGGTTTCTAAACAAGGAAGGAACTGGCATTGCAAATAAAATATTGTTGTGTATCGTTTATTTTATTTTACTTATTTGCACTGTATGAATGCATAAATTGGCGTATACATTTTGGTTCTTCTACTTGTTAACACGTATTGTTTTTTAATTATTTTCGACCAACCGTGCTTAGGAATAAAGCGATAAGGGATATATGTAATATCAGGTCAATATCCGATGCCTATGAGCAAATCACTTCCTCAGCCTTTTTAATACAATACTTGTGTTCCATAAAAGCTGCCCACATCCTTGAAGCACCAGAATATTCCAGTTCATAGAAATATAATATTAAACCAAGTATGTATTTAACTATGTCTTTAAGTGAATACAGAAACAATTTCAAAATAAGTTTATCTTTATTATTGAAAAACTATGATAAACAACCACCAATTATGACAGTAAGCGGCAAAGAATGTGACTAGATGAGGAAATTACCGTAACTAGCTACGACGTATATGTCTAACCGGTAGTCTTAAGAGCACAGAAAGAAATATATCTAAAGGGTTTTTCCCATATGTCAGTATGAAGTCATTTACTATATACCCTGGCGAAGATGCCGCTCCCAGATCCAGTATCATAACTATTCATCGTGGTTACAAAAGTGTAGCCTCGAGCCCGCAGATGACAATACCTCCAGCAATGTATGAAAGAGATCAAAAAGTGGCATTGACAACACAAAATAAAATAAATAAATTTAAAAAAATTAACACTTATCTGTAGTTGGACAAATCCAAAATGATCATTGTCCGCTGTTTTTTTAGAATAAAAAAATTAGACTTAAAATTAAATGTGAGTGGTGAAAGTTTTACAAGATACTAAGTAAAAAATATGTATGTATATTAATTTGACACCACCTTCCCGTTATGGAATAATGTACTTACTGTAGCTACATACGTAAACTTAAGTTATATAAGAACTTAAAGATGTTTATATATATATATATACATATAAACATCTTTAATTGGGGCGTACACCCGTTTTGGGTGTTTGGCCGAGTTCCTCCTCCTATTTGTGGTGTGCGTCTTGATGTTGTTCCACAAATGGAGGGACCTACAGTTTCAAGCCGACTCCGAACGGCAGATATTTTTTATGCGGAGCTTTTTCATGGCAGAAATACACTTGTAAGGTTTGCCATTGCCTGCCGAGCGGCGACCGCTATTAGAAAAAACGTTTTCTTAATTTTGATGTTTCACCGAGATTCGAACCGACGTTTTCTCTCTGAATTCCGAATGGTAGGCACGCACCAACTCATTCGGCACGCAATTTTTGCAAATGTTTTTCTTCTCAGTTTCATTGAGCTCGATAAATACTCCTAACAAAAAGTAACCTCTACCTTCTGTAACTCAACCCGAACTGTAAACCTGGTCTCCTGCTCCCCCTCAGCTAAGCAATGCTTTTAAAAGATACACAGTTATGGTAAACATATGAACGATAATTCTAATAAATTTACAACATATTGCATATATAGTTTTCACAAATGCCACGTTAAATAAATTTATGCAAAAAATATATATCACAGACAAGTATTTGAAGGGTTATTGAATTAAAAAGAAGTTTATCATATCGTAGTATTATTCTCTCACCGCGCTCTATTTATGTAAAATTACGTAACTTGAGAATACAAAATCAACAGCTCTCTGTGTTGCTTAAGGCTGGACAAATCATTTAAACATGTTTCGCAGGATGTTTTTAAGTTTCTTAAGTTACGTAAAAAGCCTACAGTAATTATACAATTTGTTCACTCAAATTTTTACGTTATTATCGAAAATGAGGTCGCTTTCTGTGTTTGTTATTGTATATGCAAAAGTCATATAATGTTAATTATGAAAATAACATACTACAAGTAAAAACAAACACCAAACAAAAAAAAATAATAATAATACAAATAAACAAAAGAAACCAAACATAAAAACCAAACAAAATACCACAACAGAATATGATGGCAAGCTTCTTCCTAACAACAATAATTATTTCCATCAAATCACTTGAAAACTAGCCGAAAAAGTAAAAAATACTGCGTGTGGATCTCTCTTAACTAAAATCAATTGATACGATTTTTTTTTAATTTTCCCTATGAGATGTTCTACAAAGCGTCTTTTGTTGATATTGATTTTTCACCTGATAGAGGCAGGCCAAAAATACTTAGGCGTATCAAGTGTCAGCAGAAAAACTTAAATATATAAATGCTTACCGCCTTATATTCCTCCAATCTCTCAGAAGCCATATTTTGTTACTTCACATTATTTGTGTGTTAAGTATTTAGTTGATTTTGAAAACGATTAAAGCAATTTAAAGCTATCAAAAATGCAATTCTGTGGACGATTAGTACATAGCTCAATACTTGTAATAAATTTTCATTATCCAGTATCATAAAAAGCCGAAAAAAATCACAATAGAAATTTATATTTTACTCAAATGCAAACCTTTCATTGTCTCGTAACACGAAATATGTACAGGTGTCCCTGGAGGCACAAGATTAATTGGTTCCGTGTAACTCGCCACCGAGTAAGTGGGAACATTTACAACATTAGTACAACATTTTTAATGAAATAGAAAATATTTTTATTATTCTAATCGTAGCATTAAATGTTTGGCAACTTTATAAAAACATATTAATACATAATATGAATAACGCGTTGGGGTCCTTAATCTAATTAATTACGGTCGTTAGTGTTTTCTAAAAATGTTGCTGATTTAATATTGATAGCCTGACGGAAAAAGGGCTTAAAACGCAAGTACTTATTTTCACTTTATTACTAGCAGCTTCTTAAAGAAAAATTGCCCGGAAAATACCGATATTCAAAAAACTCAGTAAATAAAACATCCATCGGTTAGCCCATTTCTTCAGCTTTACGGCATGCAATTAGACACGTCAGGAATTTACTAGAATTACCTGTCTGAGCGTGCCTTGCTCAACATAAACCTTGAAACCCCATATCGTATTGTATTCTGATTCTGACTACGCAAAGAAATTACGCTGCATATATCACACCTTACACGGCGAATTTATGTACATTAATGAAATTAAAAATTTTAAATTAAATTATAAAATAAATAAATAATAATAATAAATTAAAAACTATGATATATAAAGAATCTAACGATTAGTGTCTTATATACTTCCACTTTTAAAGAGCAGGAAGTGAAAAGATTCTGCAGATAGCATAATTATTATATTAAGATAAATAGTTATTACTTTGCCTTTTTATGAAAATTAGTAAGCAAATGTGTAACTCAAACACCGTGTAACTTGAGGGAATTTTGCATTCTTTTCCATGTAACTCGGAAATCGTCTTCTCGAGGGATACCTGTATATGACCCAGACACACAATGGATACTCTTTGAACAGGTGGAAACCTATCCCATTTTCTCTATTCAGATTTCTTTCTCTCTCACATTTGCTTTTAAAATATCAAGGAAATTAAAAAACATATATATATACATATGTTAATTTGTGCACACATATAAACAAATTTTCGCGCATTTTAGCCGTTAAAATTATTCAAATTGTGTTGTTATGTGCTCTGTTATGTGTTACATTCGCATTCACATATAGGCGTTTCCCAACAACAGACAGAGGATATCAGCAGATAACAAAATTCAGCATCTTAACATTTCCGCAACACCAGACAAAAGTGATTTTTTACGATCTTCATCAAACTAAGAAAACAAAAAAAAGAGTGCAAAGTTTATCCGTACAAAAGAAATTTATGCAAATGTGAAAATTTTCTCACGATTCCAGACCAAAGGCATTTTCCTGTGACCTGTCATACGAGTATTAATGCATCTAATACCGCATAGCAGAAGCGAATGTGAGATTTTCCCTTTTAATGAGACAAGCGAATTTCATATGCAAAAAACCCAAACCAACAAACAGAGAAAATCCAGACGGAAATAGCATCGTGTACGCCGATGTGTGTGTATGTACGCGTTGCATCCGACCGTCGAGACGATCTGCACGCATTAAATGCCAGTGCCGGCGATGCGCAAACTTGCCATCGAAGCGACAGATCGAGAAAATTTTCTATCAAATTTGCATAATTTTCCCTTTTATACAGACAACCCTTCGGCATATTTATGTGTGTGCGTGTGTATGTTTGCTAAAGGGTTAATGTGCGAAGCTCATTTGCATATGCACATATGAAAATCTATAGCAAAAAAAGTTGCATGTGAATATTAATGCGATTTATTAGCAGCCTCTCCCTCTCTCTTTCATTCATATTATACGTGCGAATTGGCAAGCGAAATGAAAGTAAAAGTGAAAGAGGTTGGCCTCACTACGTCAAGACGAACAGAGAGCGAGGTTTTTGCGAAGGTAAATTGGCCGCTCAGCAAGAGTGCGCGGAGACACTGTCGGGGGTAAATTAGTACGGAGCATTGCAGAGTGCCAATAAAGTTGCAATATGATTCGAGGTTGATTATACATACATATGTACGTACTCGTATATGTACTTGCAGGTTCAGGAGAAACTGACACAATTCTCTCGCGATCTCCACAATTCCAAGATTTACATGCCCTGCACTTCTGCTCTCTCTCTCTCTCTGTTGTATCCTGTCTTGTTGTGATTTCCAATAACAACCTCTTAGATGCATTCGTGCATCTGTCTAAACTTCCAATTAACCCTTATGCGATCAAAGAGAAAGTGCGATCGTGAGAGGATACATACAGAGGGTTACTCGTCACTTAGAGACAGCATCCCAAAGATGCTCGTCGGACAAACGAAGGAAAAAAAATTTGCATACCAATTTTCTTACTATGTTTTTGACCCCTACGGTGTCTGCCGCTCACTGTCATTGTTGTAATCACGGTGCGGTCTTCAATGCCTGATAATATGCAAATTTTTTACGCTGCAATTTTCTTATGTAAATTAGTTACTAATGTTCGTTATGTGAGGCAGTGAGAAAAGTTTCTCACGGTTTCCTTGTTACATCCTTCCTGGCTTGGCCTGACCTGGTCGCACAGTTCACGAAATTATAATTTATTCCGGCTACGTACATTTGGTTTTATTTATTATATTTGTTGTTACTTTTTTTACGATCCAACTGTGCATCAGCTGTGCTTCCAATAAATCTAGATCGATTTTTAATCATTTGTATTGAAAAGCAATTGTGCGCTGCAGCTTGACATTGAAAATCGGTTGTCGTAAAAATTAAGCAGTTACTTTTCCGAACTTTCTCCAATTTGTATGAATGTGTGTATTTAGGTGCATGTATATGTGTTAGTGATTGAAATGCAAATTATTTAATTAGGCTTTGAAAAGAATGAATAAAAATTTCAATGTATAATTTATAACGTATTTTCGAAAGGTTGTCGTGACCTGTTCCTTAAAATTTTATTAACCACAGGATGACACTGTGAAGCTGAAAGCAGCTTTTGGCAAACCTGGACTACTATCGGAACAGGGTAGAATGAGATGCGCATTAACACTTTTCACATTTTTAATCAAAAATCCTTGTTAGTGTTGTTGTAGCAGTTTACTAGTCCCTGCCAGTAAGGGGTAGTTAACAATCGCCATCGTCCAATTAATCTAACGGTAACCCCAGAAAACGTGCAGTTTCAACAGGTTGTGCCCAGAGGGAGTTAGGTGAGTCTGTTCAGTGATTTCTGAGAGAGCCAGTGAATAGGTGGTTAGTAACGTGCCTTCACATGTCCGACATATATTATTCATATTATTCGGGCATAGATTCTGGATAAGTAGAAGATTAACCTACTACAATATCCAGATTGTAATTAGGCCAAAGTTATGAGGGTCTCATGAGACAGCTGAAGCTCTTCGCGTGCAGTATTTGGTGG